>CAJFCX010000147.1:0-34582 GCA_904066255.1 Eimeria sp. OTU-X | reverse complement strand
CCACCCCCTCCTGCCTATCCGGCTCCCTGTGGCTACCGAACGGCGGCGGCAGCAGCACCCTCAGCCGCCCTAGCACCGTCAGGAGAGGAAGGAAAGCAGGGAGCTGTTTGCGCTCCGCCAACTGCGGTCCCTCCATCAGCAGGGCAGGGCAGTGAGGGAGCAGAAGAGGCGGTGGAGCGACAGCTGCTGGCTTGTGAGGTACGCCTGTCCTCGTTTCTCGCCGGCGGTTAGAAGTCACGCTAGACGACGCTGCAGCGTGCGGCCCTACCGGCGCAGAGATCTAAGGCATGGTGTTTGCGTGCGCTGCGTTCGTGCTTGCGCAGGCTCCTCCCTGTCCTTCCATTGGGCCCACTGTGTTCTTTGGCGCGGCGGGCGGCCCGGAAGGCGGCGGCTCCCTTGCCCAGACGTGCGAGCGGCCTCCAGGGGAGGCCTTTGCCAATCGATTGCCGCCTATGGACACAAGAGTAGCTTCCCAGTCTGCAGCAGGATCTGCAGCAGTGACAGCAGGAGCAGCATCTAGTGCTGGGAAAGCTTCGGGAGGAGAAACAAGGGGAGGCCTGACGAAAGGGTGCGGAGGGGGTGCCGTTGTGTCGTTCGCTTGGCCTCGGTCTGAGAGCGGTGGAGCCACAGGGACCCGCAGTCAGTACGTGCTGAAGCCATTGCATTTGCGTTTAACTCTGCTGCATGCACCGGAGCAGCAGGAGTTGGAGGCGCGTCTGGAGGTGCTTCGGGAGAGCCAAGGAATAGAAATCAGCAGGTCTCACCTCGAGGCCCTGTTGGCAATTTCTAATGAGGCTTCTCAAAGGAGACAGCGATGCGAGCAGCTGCTACTCCGCCAGGCGCACACTGTCATGCTGGGGACGGAAGGACTTGAGGGCAAAACCCAGAGAGAATTCATTGGCCTGTACAGCCGCCAGCTACAGGCAGAAGCAGGCGTCAGAGGAGTTGCCCCCCTCACCTACAGAGAACAACAGAGGCTCCTTACCCTCCACGACGTCGTGGGCATCAGACATGTGAGCTCAAGAACTGCTCCAGACCTTAGGGTTTAGAGTTTCCTATTTGAGCCCAGTTTCAAAGGGAGATGCTGGCTTTCCTTGGCAAGTGATTACCGAAGGGTGGCGGGTGCTTGAGTTGTGTTTTCGTTTTCATCTGCTTCCCCTGCGTGTATGATAGCCGTGTCTGTTGTTTCCTCGTTGTTGCGCTGTCTCTTTTGACTAGAGTCTGTTGTCTGTCTCCACTGGTTGCCACGAGCGTTCGGCGTGTCGCGTTGCAGTGAGTAGCGTCGGTGTTGTTTGCCTTCATGTGTTTCTGGTGGTTCTGTTATTCGCCTGCTGCGCCTCTCTCAACAACAGCTTGTGCTGTGGGGAGGGTTTTGGGGATGCAGTGTGTGTTGTTTCCTTTATAGCCACTTCGCTGGCACCTCGTGTGCCTTTTCTCCTGTCTTCCCTCGTGCTTGAGACCTTTATTGGGGATGCTGCTCTCCTGTTGCATCTATATATAGTAGTGTATCGGTTTCGTCCCATGGCGCCCACAAACACAAAGTGTTCGTAAATTTGGGCCGATCGATGAACTCATGCTTGCAGCTTGCATGCATGCATGTGGGCTGCTGTTTGGGTGCAGCTGGCGAAGTGGCGCAACATCTGCAGGGAAGCGACCAACCGTGTCCTGCAGCAGACACAGTTGCTGCAGCAGCAGCAACAGCAGCAGCTCTTGCAGCAACAACGCCAGCTCCCTCGTCAACAACAGCAGAGTTGGTGGCAGTGGGTGACAGGGCGCCAGGCTCCGCAGCAGCAGCAACAGCAACAGCAGCAGGAGACACCGACAGCAGCGGAGGGAGCTCAAGTAGGAGACACAGAGGCACCTCTGTTGACAAGTGAAGACATTCAACTCATCGTAGACGCAGTGCAGGTATCCCTTTGGGACTGTTGTCGCTGAGCAGTCGCTGCAACCCCCGTGCATACACGGCCGACCCGCGGTTACGTTGCTGGCGCCTACTTTTGCTTGCTAGCTCAGAAGGCCAGTACCTGTGGCAGCTGAACAGGCAATGGAGCGCGCATCTGTACTGCTTTTCGTGAACCATCCTCTCCCTGTGCTCCGAGCAAAAGATCTCCCATACCCCAAACTCTAGCCGCGAAACCAAAACCTTGGGCTGTTGCGCCTGCCGACACTCTGCCGTGTGTTTGTGCTGCTTGTTGCTTTTGCTACAGTCGGACGAGTTGATGCAGAGTGTATCTTTGCCGACTAAGTATGTGCTAACATTTGAGCTGGAGCAGTTCAGCGTTTGCTTGAAGAACGATAACGAGGCGCCGGAGGTGACGGGAGAAGAGACAGCGGATGCGCTGCTCGAGGCCAAGTCCATCAAGGCCATCGGATACTCTCCCAAAGAGGCTTCCAAATGTTTCCCCCCAGACTTCCCGCAGCCGCCGCCCCCTCTAAAACTGGCGACGGCCGTAGCAGCAGGCGACCCAGGAGCAGCAACCGCACCATCTGCTACTGCCTCTGTAAGGACAGGATCTCTGCGGACCGGCACTGCAGCTGAGAAGGCCTTTCTGTCGGTAGAGCTTTTTAACTTGTGTGCTGCTTTAGATTTGCTGAACAGGCAAGACGCGGCTGGCCGCGACAGCAGCGAATGGTCCTTCTGTATTTCTCTCTCCAACGTCGCAGTGAGGCAACAGTCGCACCTACTCATGCACTTTAGGAGAGATAACGCGGCGGCTCCCGCAGCACCCGTAGCACCCGGTGCTGCTGCTGCCTTAGCAGCAGCGGAATACCCCAGGCTTTCTTCCCATCGCCGCCGGCTGATGATGTTAGGAGGTGCGACTTCGGGCGAGAGCGAGCTTTCGCTGGCTACCAGCTGCAGCAGAAGTAGTAGCAGCAGCGGCAGTAGCAGCAGTAGCAACAGCAGCAGTAACAGCTGGAGGAGGAGCAGCGGAAGCAGCAGTAGCTGGAGTTTCAGCCGTAGCAGCACATCAGCAGTAGCGTCCTCGCCTTCAGAAGCTCCTGCATCTTGTCTCACAGCAGCACGTCTGGAGCTGCGGCATGACCTAACCCCTACTGGGAATATTTTGGGGGTGTGCATTCGACTGTCGCCGCTGGTAGCTGCAATTCAGCCGGAGCTGGTGAGAACTTTGTGCGACTTTTTCGTGTTTGAAACTCCAGCGGACGTGCGGCGTTTGGAGGAGGAAGAGGAACGACGCGCTGCTGGCGTTGCTGCTCCAGCTGCTGCTGGATCCCACTGGGCCCGGTGTGGAGCGGGTGATGAGGGGAAGCCGGATGTGGTGGACATTGGCGGAAGCAGCAGCAGCAAAGTGGCTACTGAGGTGGGGGATATGCGGAAGAGCGAATTTGTGGAGGGTTTGCGCGAGACCGGGGAGACGGTGTACGAAGCTGCAGTGCAGCATCTCCCGGATTTGGTGCAGCTTGATTTGATGGTAGCAGCGCCGATATTGAATTTAGATGGAAAGGGTGCAGGCAGTGTAGCTTTACACTTGGGGACTCTGTCAATGCGGTCGGATGGCGCCTGCCCCTACGATGCACTGCGAGGTGTCTTGGAGGTGAACGAAACGCGGCTCATCTGCGCTCCAACAGGCCACCAGGAGGTTTCGATCTTGCACCCAATACCGATTCGCGTGCAACTGGAGGTCTTCAAGATGAAGGACGTCCGCCTCAACATCCTCTTTGAAGAAATCTTCCTCGAACTCACACCGGAGGCCATCGGACTCCTCATTGCAGTTCCTGCATCCATGGCCAAGTCACTGCTGCAAGAGCGCCCGCAGCAAGTAACGACGGACCGGCAGCAATCACAAACACCAACGACTGCAGTAACAGCAGAACAATCGGGCAGAACAGCCACGAGAACTCCCACGCCTCAACACCTACCCCCGCTGCAAGACTCTGGGGGCCAAGGGGAAGCAGCAGGGGAGCCAGCTGTAGGATTTTCAGCTACAAACCCCTCAGGAGCTTCGGCAGCAGAAGCACCTGAAGTAGCAAACGCATCTACAGAGCCTCCCGATCCACTTCTAGTTCCTTTACTGCTTGATGCAGCGGTGGCTGGGTCTAGGGATCAACCCGGCGCCCTCTGCAGCAATGATGACGAAGATGAAAGCGAGGCAATGGGCGGCTCAGCGAACCCTAGCGGCGGCAGCAGTAGCAGCATCAGCAGCAACACCGTTGTGGATACAGAGCAGCGGCCCCAACTTGTGTTTGCTTCTATATGGCGTTTCGGCCGCTGCGGCTTTTTGGTAAGAGGCCTGGCGGATAGGGACGAGGGATCTACAGTAGGTGGCGAAACAGGACCTCCAGTGCTCCAGGCGGAGTTGACAGATCTGCAGATGCAGCTGACAGCAGACTTGGCCACTGGCAAGTGTGGTGCCGCTGCTGAGCTTCACCAAGTCCTTGTCTCAGACCCCTCCACCGATTCGCCCCTCTTCCTGTCCTTACAGAATAATGTAAACCATTCAGACAGCGTACGTGAGGCCTTTTCCCTTGCTGCTCTCCAAATCGCTCAAGGCTTTGCCTTGGCGTTGTTGTTGCTGCTGTTGCGCTTGCTGATGCTCCTCCCACGTGAGATTTGATCTTGAATTCCTTGTGCTTTGCTTTTGGTGGGAGGGTAGGAGCATGGAAGGATTGCGAGGTGGGAGACACGGCGGCTGCCTTGTGGCGCCTTCTCGTTGTGCGTGGGCATTTTCTGTCTGTTTAGTGTATTTTTTTGTCAAGTCTGTCCTTCTACCCTCCCTCCCCTTCTTGCCTATTTTTCAGCAGTCTTCATTTCCGTTGTGAGCTGGATAGGTGCCGGGGGACTGTGCTGCTTTGCTGCGCTGTTCAGGTGGAGCTGGCAACAAGCCGCAGCACCGTCAGCTTCGGGCGCAGCGGCAGTGTGCCGCTGCGCAGCCAACTTGGCGGAGCGCCGGAGGAGGAGGAGTTTCACGATGCTGTAGAAGACATGGAAAAAAGCTTGAGAGTCGAGTTGGAGGTGGTGCTCGGCAAGTACAACGTCACAACAGTGACAGCAACACCCGCTACTGCAGCACCAACGCCAACTGCAACTGCAGCAGCGGCGACCGGAGCTGACGGGGCCGCCGCTGGTGGTGGTGCTGCTGAGGCTTGTGCTGCAACCCCTAAGGCAACACTCGTAGTGACATCGCTCCCGGTAGAGCTGCACTGGCGGCAGCAAAGTCTGCGTCGCATCCTGCAGACGCTGGAGTTGTACAGAGAAACCATTCGTGGGCGGGTCCAGTTGCACCTGGACGAACTTTCGGAGGCTTCCGCTGCTGCTCTGGGGCCCCGAGGCCTCCTTTCAAAGGAGACTGTGGCTGCAGTGCACGACACTCTGCAGACAGTGCAGCAGACTTTGTCTTTCAGGGTTGATGGAGAAGGCATGCAGGGAGGGGCGGTAGCAGACGCCCAATGCAGCAGCAGCACCAAAAGCCGCTCCAAGAGCGGCAATGCCCAGGCGCTGCGCAGAACCCCTACAGGTCGAGACTGGCTGCGAACGGGACTCGATTTAGGTAGCGTGCTTCCACCCCTGGCGATCCACAGGTGCTGCGATACAGCGTGGAAGGTCAACCAGGACGGAACTGCTGATCGTGCTGCAGCTGCAGCACCAGCAGCTGGAGCCGGAGGGGCAACTGGAGGAGGAGCAGCGGAAGAAGCAGGTGCAGCTGGGACAGCAGGTGAAACGCAGCAGCTGCTGCTGCAGCCGACGCTGCAGCGGCAAGTGCCGCACGTGGGGCTGGAGCTGACGTTGACATTTCGAGAGGTTGCAGTTGCCTTTTGGGAGACAAATGAGGTGGTGCTGGCGCGAATGGCTCTGAAGGAACTAAAGGCCTTTAGTCGTTTCTACTCCAACGGAGACACAGAAACCACATTTGCAATTGGAGACGGTGGTGTTGTTTTCAGAGACAGATGCGTCTTGGCCCCTCGCGCAGCCTACAGACCCCCATCCCAGCACCAGCCTCGCCGACACCCAAGCGCTGCAGCTCAAGACACAGCCAAGATGGAGGGATGTGCTTCCTCCTCACTCAAAGGGTGTGATCTTGCAGCATCACCTGCAGCACCTGGAGCAGCTCCAACAGTTGCAGCCTCTCCAGGTGCCACATGTACAGTAGCAGGGACTCACAGAACAGGAAAAGGAGACCCCGCTGCCTCCCTATTCACCGCTCGTATTCGTCAGTATGGGGGCCCTGATCCGATGTCGGGGACCCCGCTACCGTATTCGATGTGCCTCGAAGGCCAGATGGAGCAAATATGTTTTGTTTATCGACAGCAGGACGTCTCGCGCACTTTGAACTACTTGCGGGACGGCATTTTTGATGTCTTTATTTCAAAGTCGTACAGAGCAGTAAAGGAGGCAGCAACAGCATCGTATTGCCTCTTCGCCCTGGATATTCAGTCACCTCTGTTTATTCTAGCCGAAGACAAGGGAGCCATTCCAGGGTACGTGGCCCCACCAGGGTACAGGGTGCCCAAAAAGCTGAGCCGCATGCAGACGCAGCGTGCGGCTCCTGCTGTTGCTACTCCCACGGCATGCTCGGCACCAACTTCTGCAACCGATCCTCTGCAGATGGAAGTGGAAGTGGGACATTTAGGGCGTTTTATCGTCTTCGATCTTGGAAACCTGAAAGTGCACAACGCGTACATGCCGGCAGTACCCAGGCATCACCCGCATCAGGAACAGGAACACCAGGAGCAGCCACAGCATGAGTTTATCGCCTCTCGTCTACTGCATCCGCCGTCGTTCGGTGATGCTGCGTTTGTCTCGGTGCTGAGCGAGGAAGCCAGCTTGCAGGCAGCAGGGGACTTTGGAGGGTCCAGGGCAGAAGGGGCCCACGGAGAAGTCATTTGCTCCGATTTGAGGCTTGAGATGCGAGGCATGCAGATAAGTGCCAGCGACAACACACAGGAGCCGGCGGCAGGTGGGTGCTTGCTCGAGAATGTAGAGGCCCGTATGTTGCTGCGCAGCGCACCAACTTCGCTCTCCATAGAGGCAGAGACAACAGCCTGGTTGCTGCATCTGTCACGGCAGCAGCTGACTTTGGTATTCGACGTTATCAACGAGAACATCGGGGGGCAGGGCTACGCGCCAGCATCCGAAGTGCCTCCGGTCCCACCGTCAGCAGCTGCAGCGGCGACGGACAGTAGCAGCAGTGGTGGTGGCGGTGGCGATGGCGGTTGTTTGGACGACGCCGCTTTGCGCCGGGAACTGGAAACGCCGCCTCTGGCAGTTGAGTGTCACATTGTAATTCCTCAGCTGACATTGGAGGCGTCTTACGGGTCTGAGGCGCCTCTGGCTCTGCTGTCTTTGCATCGCATTACGGCGAAGGCGGCGGTGTCAGTATCGCGGCTCTTATCGTGTTACCGGTTTCTGCTTTATGCTGAGGAATTTAGCATCGATGATCTACGCGCTAGCTCGGCCAACTACTTCAAGCGCGTCGCGCACTGCACGGACCCTGGGGGAGGAGACAGCCGCCGCGGCGGAGACCGCCATTGTGGTGGCGAGGTGGGGGAGAATCTACCGGGAGGTAGCCAGGGCGAAGAGGAAAGCGACGCGTCAGAATTTGTGGGTACACTTCAGAGGCGTAGCAAGGCTCCGGGGGTGCAATTCGAGTTTGGATCTTCGCTTAGAGAGTCGTACATGGACTTTCAATTCTCTGGTGTCACCGTGTATCTCCTGCTCGTGGCATTCATGGATATCCTCAGCTACTTCACCTCTTCGTGGGCATTTAGCTCCATGCGTTCCTACCCAAAGCCTCTCCCAACGCTGCTGAAAAACGCCGAACACCAGCATCAAGATCAGCAACAACAACTGGCTGAGGGGGAGCAGGTGTCTTGGGAGGCTTCGCGGGCAGACAGGGTTTGCGATGGCATGCGGGGAGATGTAATGTCTCTCTTGCTCTCCGGCGAGGTGCTTAGAGAGAGACCGTTTCGGGTTTCTGTGATCATCAGGAAGGGCTGCTTCGTAGTGTATAGTGCGTTGCAGTCTGCTTTGGCTCCTATCATTGTTTGGTCGAGTGACTTCCTGGTTCACCTCAGCATGAAGGGCGACGAGATTGCATTCGAACGCGTCGAGGTCATTGGCAGCAAAATATGCCGGTTCAATTCAGCTCCGCCCCGCGAAGCTCCCCTAAGGTCTCAGTCCCACGCAGGGATCTTCAACTCCAGACACACCAATACAGGTGCATGCAACGTGGAGGACCTTCCTGGGCAGGCTGCCTCGTCCGTTGTTGCAACGCAAAAGCACGCAGTTGCCAGAGAGGGATCTGCGACTGCGAGAACTGTCCGCTGGGGAAGCCCGGACGGCAGCAGCAACACCAGCAGCGAAGCAAGCAGCAACCGGCACGCGTCCAGCGTCGAGTTCAGTGACTCGCCCCGCGGCATGCGGCAGCACCGGGAAGAAACAGCTGCAGGCACCGACTGGAAGCAGCAGAAGCGGCATATGCCGCAGCAGATGATGCGCGACTGGGCACATATGCAGCAGCTGCAGCAGCTGCACCATTTGGTCTCAGGAAGAGGCCCCTCTCCTGAACGCCTTGCCCCTCGCACAGACCCCAGCAGTGCCGTGTTGCTTTGCGAGCAGTTTCACCTAGAGGGAAGAGGCATATACCGCTCGGCATGTGTGGCTCCTGAAGACAGAAGTGAGTCTAGCCAGAAACAGCAACAGCAGCAGGGGCAGGCACAGGGGAACGACCAGGCTGCTACTACGCCACACAGCCATGGTAGGGTACCAGCAGCAGTTCATCGAATGCAGCAAGCATTTTCTGCTGCTGCTGCAAAGCTGCCTCCCAGTTCCATATCTCCCCCAGGAGGGAGACGCGCCCCCCCTCTGTCCAGTGGGTCGGCAGCTGCCGCTCCCAAGCAGCCGCAACAGCCGCAGCCGCAACAGCCGCAGCCGCAACAGCTGCAGCAGCAACAGCGCGAGGTGGGTACAGATGGACCACAAAAGCCTGCCCAGCAACGGCGGCTAAAGCAGGAGCAGCGCGAAAAGCAAGCACCAACGCAGAGTGACCTGCAGCAGCAGTGCACGCCAAGCGAACAGGAAGAAGTGGGGGCAAGTGCCCAGCCTCGCGTGGCAACATTCATCGACATGTCTTTCGATATTCCGCGTACGTGGGCGTTCTTATGCTGCTGTTACAGCTGCTGCTGTCGTTACTGTTCCTCCTGCTGCTGATGGGGTTACCGCCGCCTGTGCTGCCGCTGTGCAGGTCGTTAGTGCTGCTGTTGCGGCCTGCGCTGTTGCGGAGGTCGTTCGTTGCTATACTGTCCACCCAGTCACTGGCGCTGTTGTCCCTTCTACTTCTGGTCCTTCTGCGGGTATGGCTGGGGATTGTGTCGTTGAAGGCTGCTGCTGCCTTTGGGTGTGTGCAGTTTTCTTTTTGCGGGTCTCCTGTAGAGACATGGCCCTGCTGCTGGCTGCTGCCCAGGGCTTGCACTCCGATGGGCCCAGCGTCTGCCCTCCTCAGCAGCCTCCTCCTATCCGCTTGCCTGAGGCGTGTGCTCGGCGTCAGCAGCGACAGCAACCCGAACAGAAGCAACAAGATGCGGACATACGTGTTTCGCAGCAGCAACCCCCCCTTGTGGAACGAACAGCGAAAATATCCCTGTGTTTGGAGGGAGCTCAGTTGCTTTTGCTGGACGACCTGAGGTCTTCAGTGCTGCCTGTGCTGCAGCTGCGGCTGTCAGCAGGGGGTCTGATCTTCGACATAACGTCATCGCAGCTGCAAGTAGCACTGCGGGACTTTTCTTGCGGGCTCGATTACTTGAACGCAAAGGCTGGATGCTGGGAACCATTTATAGAGAAGCTGGACATCACTGCAGTGTACCGCCACGATTGCGCAGAAGAGAAGCAGCAACTGCTGCAGCGGCAGCAAGCGCAGGTTGGGGCCTTGGAACTGCTCCCTGGGGAAGATCCCTGGGGTTCCTTCAAGGCTGCGAAAACGCTGATGCTGCACAGCCAGTCTCCATTCTGGCTAAACTGTACGCCGCAGTTGTGCGACCTTTTCGCGTGGTTCTTGCCGTATTTCTTGGCGCACCTCACCGAAGGCGGCGTCCCCACGCCAGACTCAAAGGGCTGGGTAGTCAGGGAGGGGCCCAGTAAAGGGTGTCTCAGCCCTTCAACAGTGGCCCGCGGCTCTTTGGCTGCTGCGTCAGGCCTTATCCCCTCCACCCTGCAACTGCTGGAGGGCGACACAGAGCAGGATGATGATGCCCCAGGGCCGCAACAGGACCTCCTTGTACGGCTATCACGGAGCTGCAGCGAGGGACATTGTGCCTCTGCTGCGGCGGCAGCACCCGCCACCGCGACAGCGGCAGCTGTTGCTTCTATGGGAAGGGAGGTGGAGGCCGCCTTCCGCTACCTGAACCTGACAGGTGAATGCCACTACGCCTTTACCATGCACAAGGTGGGCGGGCGAAGCCGGGGCAGCATGAAGGAACAGTCTTCTAGAAGCAGCAACCCCAGCAATAACAGCGACAAGGGGGATAGCCTCAGCAGCAGCCGCATCGCGTTACGGGGTGGAGCTGGCGGTGGTAGAGGGGAGCGCAGCGAAATACAAACTGTAGACAGCTTGCTACTGTTAGTGCCGGGGTCGTCGTCTCCGCTGCCGTTGGACGGTCTGCTTCAGAGCCGCACGGCTGAGGCCTCGCGGCGGTCACGCAACCGCCAGCGCTTTTATATAACAAATTGCCCCCCCGTAGAGTCAGTGCTGCAGCTGAGAGAGATGTTCCCATCTGTCTCCGTCCCTGCAATCTGCCGCAGCATCATGTCCACCCAAGACGTGCAGCACACACTCAGGTTCCTTACTACCAACGAAGAAATGCGCAGAAAAATTAGAGTGCGAAGCCTGGCCTCCGCATCCGTCGGGCTGCACCGGGTCTCCCGAAGTTCATCACCGTCTCGTTCCAGTGCCAATGCAGCGGCAGCAATTCTTGTCGGTCCCACTGCTGCCCAGCAGCAGCAAAACAAGGACCGGGACATGTCACAAAGCCCCAGGACAGTAGCAGCAACACCACTTTCGCCCCGCCGGCTGTCGGAGGGGTGCATCGACCCATCCCCTCCTGCCATTGGCCCCTTTCCTAGGGGAACGAAGGCCGTGGCTGTCGACAGTATGCGCAATTGTTGCGTGACATTGCTACCCCCCGTGAGACATTCAGTGCCGAACCCCAAATACAGCACGGCTGCAGCAGTAGCGGCTCTTCGAGGACCAACGGGCACAGCGAACGCTGTCGCAATTACTACAGAGAAGTTCCTGGGAGGAAGCAACAAAGGGGTAAGCAGCAACACCACCACGGTCTCCAGTAGTAGCAGCAACAACAACAAATTTGCTGCCAGGCAGCTGCAGCGGTTGCGCAGCTCGCTGACGATGAAGGACAGGAGGCCTTCAGGTGCCCCGTTGGCGCCCCAACTCAGCGGCGCCTCCACCATAACCTCGGCGAATATCACCACCACAGGAGCCCTGGAGAAAAGGGAACTCTGGAAGCAGCGGCAGGAGGAGCAACAAGAGCAACAACACCGGCAGCAACAGCAGCAGGGGACGGCCAACTCGACGGACATTCCACCGCAGGAAGCAAGGAGGCACCCGACAGCTCTGGAAATTGCAGCACGCGGAGGCGGGAGCGAGAGAAGCTTCCGTAGTATGGCGGTTTCAGGTGTGTCGGACTGCGTTTGCTGCGTTTGCTATTGCTGCTAATGTGGCTACTGGTGCCGGTGTGTGTACGCTCTGCTGCTTCCCCGCGTGCTCTACTTTTACACACGTTGTAGCGCAAACGCTTGCCTCCCCCTACTCTTAAGCAGCATATGGGCCGCCATGCAATCGGTGATTTCGGTGCTGCGTTGCATGTGCTGCAGTGTTCTCCCTGGTTTGCTTTGGGCTTTGTGCGCAGGGCAGTCCATCGCTGTGGATTTGGAGCCGTGGCGGGCTAGAGGGCCTCGGGGCGAGTCTCTTCAGCAGCTCAGCGGGGAACACTCAACAATAAGCAGCAGCTTCTCGGCGCCTCTGCCGTTGGCCCACGTGGACAGCACCAGCGAGGCGATTTGCCAGGTGTTGAGTCCGCATCCGTCCTACAAGTTGCTGCTGCTCTCGACAACTGTCTTGGTGCACAACAGCAGCGGCATGCCCCTGGAAATATGCTTTCTCGATGGAGAGCTCAATCCCCTGTTGTTGCCCGCTGCTCACGGCGCCTACGCACCGCTGGAGGCCATTGGTGAAACTCCTCCCTGTGCTGGCAATAGAGGACATCTGTCTATGGAGGAACCGTCGTCCTTACACCCGGACTTGTTGAGGGTCCCCGAGTGGATGTTGCTGCGGGAAGAACGGTGGAAAGCGGTGCAACGGCGCGAGACGGTGCAACAAAAGGAACAGCTGAAACTGCTGCAGCAGGCCTCAGCCGCAAAGCCACCGTCTCTCAGGCGCACAGCCGCTGCCCCCGTCAGGAGATCCTTGACGGAGGCCGGCCGCATAGCAGGATACACAACGTCTCCGACATCCCATGGTTCTCTGCAGCACGAGAAGTCAGCCCATGATGCTGGCCTCCCCTCCGAACCGCACACGCGGCAGCCGGCCGAGAGACTCACATACACTTTTCTTCTGCCGAACCAGCACGTCCTCTCGGTGCCGCAGAGGGCAATCCTAGGCAACGGATGGTGTAACGTCTGCTTCCGACCTGCAGCATTCGCTGAAGAAACAGCAGCAGCAACTGAAGCAGCATCGACGGCGGGAGCAACCCCAGGAGGAGCCCCACCCGATCGTGCCAACTCAGATGCTGAGGTAAGCAGGAGTTGCTATTCGCTGCGTTGTTGTGTTTTCTGTTGGCTTTTGTTTGTGTCTGTGGCTGTGTGCTCGTCGTAATTGCTCACGGCAGTGCGCCAGCAGCAAGTAGCAGCAGGCTTAAGGAAGTGTGCGTTGCTGATAACGAGCCAGAAGTTTGTCCTTTTGGTGTCTCCGTTGCTTTTGTGTAAGCGTTATCAACAGGCTGAGTTGATTCCCGCCCCTCCAGATATGACGTGTGTAGCTGGGTGGTGCGACATGATAGACACGAGACACCGGATGAAAGGCCTACGGTGCAGACAGAGCTCCTACCTACCTCCAGACTGCCGTCCAGGGGCATCCGTTGGTGTTGCTGTTGGAGCTACAGGCGCAGGTGGTGGCGGTATAAAGACAGTGCGGAATTTGTATTTTCTGGTGCACATTGAAGGGAGGAAAGGGGCCTTGCCTGCGGAGAAGGAGTTAAAGAGGGTGACGATTTTTCCGTCCTTGACTTTGGTGAATGCAACGCCAGCAGAGTTGGAGGTTTGCATTGCCCCGTCATCTTCTTCCTCGAAAGCCAGCCGAAGGCAACTGAACGCTACGCCTACAAGCAGCAGGACAGCTGAAGCAGCACTGCAAGAGTTGCATGCGCTGCAGCAGCGACCAATTCTTAACGCAACACTCAGAAGACGCTCCACCTTTTTGGTCTATGCCGTGCCTCCCAACAGACCCTTGCGGTTTCGAATGCGGTTTGCAATGCTGGAAGGTGCAGAGTGGTCTTCCACCGTCTCGGACTTACTGAGCTCACAGGTATTGCAGTAGCGGGTTGTGTTTGGCGCTGCATTCTTTCTCTGGACAGAAGCTTGGACTTGATTGAAGTCGTTTGCTATGAATCATATTTAGAGCGCGTTCCTGTTCTGTTTTCATAAGTATCCATGCAAACATACTACAGAAGACCTGGTAGGACTCGGGCCTGTGTTTGTGCGGAGAGCTGCAGGACGAAGTGGTTACTAGGGTGCTGGTGCCGTCGCGCCACAACGCCTCTGTTGAGCTGGAGGTGCTGCACGACACGGCGGAGGTAATACCCTTCCTGCCCTACGTTTCCCCTCGGCAGCTGGTGGCCGTCATTGCAGCACCTCGCGCCTTCATAGACCGCACCGGCTTGGGGGTCCGACCCATACAGGATGGTCGTTTCTTCCCTGAATTCGACGGTCAAAGCCTCTTAGGAGACTCCGCTGTGCGTTTTATTTCATCTGTTTTCTGTTGCTTCTGTTTCCTAACCGCATTGTCTCTTGTGCAGCCTTAACCCCGCTAGAATCTGAATTCGTTGAATGGAACAAGCGAAGGGATTAGCTGGCTTGCTTGCAACCGTTTACATGTTGTGTCTCGTGGAGTGCCCAACTTTCTGACTGTATCGGGGAGAATCCCTTGTCTGTCTTCGCAGACCTCGGACGTCACTCTGCTGCTTCCTAGACGACGGGGTCTGGGGCAGCCCGTGGAATGTCGCGTCAGCGTCCCTGCCCTGGGCGGGTACAGCCATGCAACGCTCGAGGCCGAAGATCGTTGTTACACTTTGCGCCTCAGAAGCGAGAAGATGGACCCTTCAGAAACCGCAGGTGGGTGCTTGGACACAAGAGTGCAATCTCTCTAGGGGCACAAGGGTGCAACCTCCCTTGCATTGGCGCCCTAATTAGTCTAGTAGCTTTATTCCCCTTCGTAGACAGGAAGCAGTTCACTTCGGTATCTGCTTCGTCAATCGCCCAGGCCTTGAGCAGGGCTTCTCTAGATTGTTGTTCGGTGACTGTGGACTCTCTTTAGGGGCTATTTGCAGAGTTGTGTCTCTCGTGCCGGAATTCATACTGACGAATGCGCTGAAAGTCCCGCTCTTCTTCCGGCAGTACGGCACCCCAGGACCTGCCTTCGAAGGTGCGCAAGGGCCTGTAGTGTCATCGAAGCTTACGTAGGGATCGCGTCTCACTGTTGTCTTTGCGGCGGGTCCACTTGTCTGCTGCGAAAGTGATAACCTACGGATAAAACTTGCATTGTGGGAGGTCCTGCAGCAGGCCTGTGCTACCTGTGAACTAGATGCATATCATTTAGGTTTCTGAATTTGTGGTTTGTGTCTGATTTTTCAGTTCACCCGGGCCAAAGCTACCCTGTCTACTGGGCGAACTCCGAGCTACCGCAGGCGATTCAATTTCGCCCTGGGGCTGGAGACGGCTACGCGTGGTCGGGAGCAGTGGTGGCGAGTGAAGAGACAGCAGGCAAGAGCTGGATTGCCCTCTACAACGGCATGCGCGATGCAGCACCTGGTATGCATCCGGCTTCGTTGCTTCCACGGGGATTCGGCTGAACGTTCCCTAGTTTTTAACGCCACTCTCTAGATATATAAAATCATCGCGGTCTTGGACGCCGCACAGGAATATGTGCACATGGAAATGGCATCTTTCGCTGAGTAGCAAATGACCTGGCTTCTGCTGCGTTGCTTGTGTCGCTTGGGTGCTCTGGCTTCTATTTAGGTGTCTTCTGCGTCGAAGTGGCGCCAGATGGAGGCGTCAAGAGCATTTGCATTCGGGGGGCTGAGGGAAACTCGGAGGGGTTTTTGGTCATTAACAGGTGTCCCGTGATTCAACGCGTTATGGTTCATACATATCACACGGAGATGAACGTCCAAGGAGAGAGCACTGATATTGGAGGGGGGGCTTCTTCTTTTTCCCCGCCATCGTCTAACTGGAGCAGGCAACCCCTAAGACTTCCGGATTTTGATTTTCACTTCTTCGCAAATGAAGGAGAGACCGTGGCCTATGGATGGCCATTCCCCTTTACGTACACCTCGAGGCCTGTGAGATCCCCGCTGACTTGGAATGGAACCTTGCTGCCGCAGTTCCCTGTCGTTTGCCTTTCGCTGCGATGCATCCCACGTGCATTCTGTGCATGTGAATACACTCTTGATTATGTTATTTATGCCTGATATGGCTATGATCTTTTCACACCAGTAGTTACGCAAACTGTTCGCACGTCAGCTTCAAGGCGAGTAGGCTACTGCTTTCTGGACAGGACGGTTTAGTCTGTATGAATGTGTGGCGCATTTCCTCAAAACGTCTAGCCGTATACCTTGTTTTTAATCTGTTTAGTAGCTTAACCGCTGTGCCTGCTTTGCTCCGCAGTGCCAAGTACTCTTGTGGATCGACAGCAAGACCGTGGCGCCGAAGAGTCCCATCGCGCTGGACTTAGAGACGCCGCAGTACAAACGCTACGAAGTGAACCTCGGCCTCCCTGACATGCCCCAGATTATAGTAAGGACAGAGAAACGAGGTGATGCAATGATCATTGAAGTCCGGCCTAAGCCAGGAACCGGTCCAGAAGGTACTCTTGCGGTGATGCCTTCAACCAAGGCCCACGGAGCTGAGCATGAGATGGTAGGTAGGAGACTTGCCCAGCATCCGTTTCACGTAAAGCGAAACACTAGTAGTGGGTTGCCTTTGCGTAGCTGAATAAGTGAGAGGCTCAAAGTCCGAGAGAAAGGCGTACCACACATAATGACCTCCTCAAGGCTTGAATTCCTTTTTTCATTGCAGGCGGCCGAGAACCCCTTGCGGAGTTTACACGTGGCAGTAACCATGGCTCAAGTCGGGATCTCGCTTATTTATGACGCTGTGAGAGAAGAGCTGTGTTTCGCGGAGATGTCGCAGCTTGCCATCGGTTTTCAGGAGAGGGGAGAGCGGCAGAAGTTGCTCGTTCGCATCGCGGATATCCAAATCGACAACCAAATGGAACGGGCAAGAAAACCGGTACTCCTGGCCAACAGGGGTGGTGGTGGCCATGGTGCTGAAGAGGTATTCACGGTATTCACAAAAACAATTTACACGTCCTCTTGTATGTGTACAGTGGTTCGAAATGGAATATTCACGCATGTGACGATAGCGCAGTTGGGGAGTCTCGAAAACGAAGCACCACGCTGTAGTGATGTTCTTGTTCCACGTTTGCCTTCCATGCACAACATGTAGTTCGTTCGACCGACAAATGACTGAATTCTGTGGCGAAAGGTTTTTAATCAGTTTCTACTTCAGTATGCTGGCAAATAGTGCAGCTGCAAAAGTGGGGCCAGGGGAGTGCAAACGAGACCAGCTGCATCGGGATCCCCGTAATGCTGCAATAACACGTTTTGCCTTTTTTGGGGGGGAATATGCCACGCCAATAGGGACCACTTGATTGAAGCGCCCGTGAGTCTACTTGTCTGCCAGTTGGTCTGGTGAGTTTGCCGTTTGAGCCAGTTTGCTGTTGATGCATGCAGTCCTCGGCTCACAACGCCTCGAAGCCGTTTCTGAGTCTTTTTGTCGTTCGCCACCACACGACCAGCAGCGATGTCATTCTGCGCCGAGTCCAGCTCGAGGTGGACAACTTGGAAGTGGAAATCGATGCCGATGCGCTTAACGGCCTCAACGTAAATTCAATCCCTGATACACCCGCATACTCAATATGAGTTTAAATTCGTGTGAACATCGTGCCTGAGTTGCACTGCACAGTCTGCTGCTATCTTGTATTCCATCATGGGTTAAAGAAGTAGAAAACGGCGAATAGTACTGGACCGCTGACCTTCATACCATGAGGCCGACGAGAGGAAGATCTGGTTAATGAAATTTCGGCGGTACCACTAGGACCCCATAATAATTAACTTTCCGTGGTGTTGGTTTGGCTGGACATTCCAGAAGTCTTCTATGTTTAAGGCCGTAGCCTTTACAGGTTATGATGTGACAAGAACGGAGCGCTTATCTGTTACACGAACGATTTGGGTTCTCTGCAGGACTTCTTCTGGGCATGCATGGCGTCGCTAGGGCTAATGAGCGCCGCTTCCCGTCGGACGATATCAGCTAAAGACATGGATGCGTGGATTGAATCCCCTATTCACCAAACTTATATCCCCCCCCCCCTTCCCACGGTCTTATCTTTAGAGTCCATGCTTATCGACAGATTTGACGTTTACTGCTGGTGTTCTTTCGTCTTGGATAAGCTGCACATGCTATCTGATCTTCTCAAAGTAGGGCTGCGCATCCTAATGGCCTCAGGGCGCCTGGAGCTTATGGTAAGCTATGATTCAGTACCTCACGCCTGGCACCTAGTGAGGGCGATACTAGCTACATTTTAATCTGCATTTTCTACAATGACTGTAAATAACGGCATCTGTTTAGTTTGTTGCTATCGATCGGGGTTTCCACTCTCTTGACTCGGGCGATATCAAATCCATAAGAGCCAGAAGCTGCAGCGGCTCTACTGCTTGTAGAATGTGGGTTTGTACGCGTCGTAGGGTGCGAAGCTGAATTTCCAACGAGAGGAATTCAGGAATTTGCGAGGAACAGCGAAGACCTTTGTGGCATCGTTGCAAGAACGTTACACGTACCATTTGTTGAACTCTGTGTTCTCCTCTCTGGGGCAGAGCTCGCTTTTGAATTTGCCGCGTATGCCGTTTGAGTTGGGAAAGAACACAATCGGTTTGGCAGCGAACGCGGTGGACAGCGTAAGCGCTGGTTTGGGAAGTTTGCTTTCAACTTTCACTTTTGACTCTGAGTACATCAACAGAAGACAGAGGGAACGGGGGCGGAACACGGCGAGCATGCGAGACGGTTTCCTGTCAGCGGGAAAAAACATCGGAGAGGGCGTGTGGTCGTTGACAAACATCGTAACAAAACCCATTGAGGGGGCGCAAAGGGAAGGCGTAGGCGGATTCTTTAAAGGCATCGGCAAGGGCATCGTTGGTTCTTTAGTCAAGCCTCTCGATAAGGTCGGCCAAGCCGTGTCCGATGTCACCCGAGGTATCAAGGCGGAGGTTTCTAGGCCGATAGGAGCATACAAATTCAGGAATGAGCGACGGCGTAAACCACGGATGCTGGGGGAGCTTGGGGAAATCAGGTGCGAACGACGCATTGAAGGATTGCACCGATAATGGATTGAGATTGTGGCAGTTAGTGAAGAGCGGGACAGGGAAATCAGTTGGAGGTGTTGTGAAGGGTAATCATTAGCCAGTTGCTGCGTTGCACTGTCAGTAGGGTAAAATTGTCGTGGAAAGTCTTGCTGGTGGGTTTCCTCTACCGCTGCCATGCCATGCGTCTATTTGAATCCCATTTTGCAGGCCTTATGATGAGACGGAGGCAACGCTGAGAGAATGTTTGGGTCTGGCGGTTACACGGCGTCTCCAGAAATTCGTCACTGTGTTGAAGGAAGAGGCGTTGCCGCCGCGACACTTCGTCGTGCTGTTCTACCCTAAGGATCTTTTCTTTGTCGACTTGTCGGGGCCTTCTCAGGCTTCGGGGGGACCCCAAGTTGGAGACGAATCTGACGCCGGGGCAACCAAGAACGTAAATGTGCTGTGGCATGCAAGTATTCCGCTGGTTCGTGACATTCGGGCGAGCACGCACGGCGTCATCATCCGAGCAGGTCAGCCTGCTGTTCAGCGGCCTAAGGAAGTCCTGGCTGCCCTCAGTAGTCTCGACAGTTCCCCTCGAGCTCAAGGGGCCCACGGCGGGTCTTTGAGGCATGTGGAGGCTCGGGGAGATCACTGCTACCAGATCCCCTGTCCTTCCGCTGCTCTCATATCTCAGCTATACAAGGAGCTCTTGGAGGCAGTACACGGGTCCACGTCTGTAGTGCAGCTCGGCACTTGGGACGCTGAGAGATATACCGAGACAGACGACGACTCATAGCTGGCTGATACAGGGCCTCATATCTGCATAGCACTTGTTTTAATTTATCGTCGCTGCCCAGTGGCAGCAACTGACAATCCGCGTGTTTTTGAGTTAAAGGGCACGCGCTGCTTTAGGTGCATCTTTTTCTGTCTGCGTGTGCACGGGTCTTCAAGCTACCCGGATGGAGCTGTATTGGGAAAAGGAAAAGGCAGTGCAGGAGTCCTGAAAGTACCTTCTCACATAGGTTCCGTTAGGCAAATGGGCAAGAGATCCTGGCACTACACGGACATGTTCTCACTGGGTTGTCGATAAATCCCATCAGTATCTTGTAAGAGTCGGCGATATGTTGTTTCACTGCTCTTCCTATAAGGAAGCATGCATAGACTAAGAACACTACACACCCGAAGTGTTGACACTACAGGGGAAAGTAGGCAGGCATGGCAGCCGTAGGTAGAGGAGTTCCGAACATAATAGTCTCGTTCCCATTTGGTTCTTTGAGGGGAAGCCCACTCATGTTCCTGCAGCTCGTTTGGCTCGTCATGTCTTCTATGCTGTCCCTTATGTGCTGCCAGCTGAGGTTGTTGGGGATAGATGTAGGGTATAATTGCACCTTTTCTGGGGAAGGCCAAGAACCGACGGGAATCTCCTGCTGGAAAGGCGTACTGCAGTGGTCGCTTATCCAGAGGTTGTGGCTGCTACTGCTACGCCTGTTTGGTACTAAAGGCCTTTCGTTTTGCACGAATAGGCAGCAGTCCGTAGAGTTGTGCAACTGGGGGCGTTCATCTGCGACGCAGTGAGTCAGCCTCGGCACCTTATGTCTGGGCTTGTGCATCGGAAACAGTAACTGATTTTCCTATCAACAGCAAATACTCCACCATCTGCAGCCGCATTGTTGCGATGCTGAATGAATCCCTTGGTAGCAACGACGCACGCAGAATCCTGAGGCTCACCGAGAGAAAAGGCGTGCGGGTTGGGCGGTGGCTGCAGCGATGGAAACACAAAGTCCTCCATGTGAAGCTCCTTAGTTGCCCTGGCGGCCTCTTTGTAGCATATTGGGCTGTCTTCACTTGGGTTTTTGCCACTGCCGCTGCTGCGAAAGGCAGTAGTGGTGAGGATGTTACGCGCTTTGGCATCAAACGGCGAAACCCCCTCCTGCTTATCGTTGCTTCTGCTCCTTTGACTACCCAGGGAAGTATTCCCTCGTTGTTGGTGGAGCTGCGGCTCCTGTTGCTGTTCTCGTTCTTGCTGCTGTTGTTTTTGCTGGTGGCGCGCATTGTGGCATCGTGGCTGCATTGACCACAAACATGTGCATGCAGATTGACTTTCTTTGGCTACAGCTACGCTGAATATTGCAGACCGAAGTCCCAACTTGGACCGAAATATGGAGGTGGCCAAGTCAGCAGAATGAGCTTAGCTGACCTCTGGGGAATGCTCGAGACCTAAGACAGGCGCTCGCATCTGCTTAGATGGCTGAATGAATCCAAGCACGCAGAAAACGCAGTCGTGGCAGTTGAGCCGCGTTTAAACACACTGCATTAGGTGCAACTCAGGTAAGGACCTGGAATAGACTGATCCATGCAATGCGACAAATCTCCCGTTGGGAAAAAGGCTTCTCCTGCTGACTTAGAGCTTTCAGGGTCAGTGTTCAGTCATCTCATGGAATTCTGTCGCCTTACCTGGGGAATAAAATTGCATGGCTGGCAAGTTTCCTGCTCATGCAAAATAATCAACCGAAAACAGCCATTAGTGTGCTGGATTATACAGAGCGGCGTATGACTATTGTGTGTTTCCCTTATGCTAACTCAGCCTTTAGGGGAGCGGAAAAGCAAGTGTTGTTTGGGGTTTTTTCTTATCAAATCGTACCATGGCTATGCTTGGTTTCCACTCGGCTATGAAATACTCCTTAGCAATTCCACAAAGGAGTTCCTGAATGTCGAACTCTAGGGGTGGGGCGAGAGAGAGCGCATGCACCAGCTGCGCAGACACCGAGAAACAGTGCTTTCGGTAACTAAATTGTTGGCGATATTTCAGTGTGGAAACCCTATATCACTGGGGCCAGCTATATGGACCACTTCAGAGTAGGGAAAGCAAGGAGTTGAATGTCAAGTGACCTTAAAATGCACTTCCTGCTTTGCGTTCTTCACTGCGCCCTCTACGAAAGCTTCCCCATACTTCACGGCGAATTGCCGCCGGACGGTTGCCAGCTCGTCAATACCTGCAGACACAGCAAAAGAGCAGGGAACCCTGATCGTGCCCAAGCAAGTGGAATCCGCTGCCGGTTGCCGTGCATCAAGTGTTGCAAGTAGAGTGGGACCTGCAGAAGACGCTGATGCGTACTTAGCCGCGGCTCGCAGTAAAGAAGGGTATGGATCGGCGAAAGCAAGTCGGGAGGGCATCTGCGTTCCGTGGTAATGTAGCTCTGCAAATCAACTCGCACTAATTCTGCCCGTTTCGGCTGGCTGAAAGCTGAAGGCAGCGTTGGGACTTCCTTGTGGTGAGGCCCCACAGGGCAGTCCCCTTCCAGAGGCCTCACAGGGGTTGCCCTCGATGAAATTCCACGAGGATCCTCTCGACTGCTTGTGATCCCGTGCGAGGCTATGCATCAAAGAGCAATCTTTCAACTCGCATACAAAAATAAATCACAACGCTCGTCTGGTTGCCACTGCCTCACTAGTCTGGAAATAAGAAGTTCACACACCGTCACGAGGATCTCCATCGCCCTTTCCAGTCTATATTCACGCAGCAGGTGTTCTCCTTTCAGTCTTGCGCCCTCTTCTCTCCCTTCGCTGACAACAGATCCACAACATAGAATGGTAGAGAAGGATGACGCATGAAGTGCAAATCAGCATTGTAAAAAGCAGTATGATTGAGAGCTATCCGGGTCCAACCCACAGATGGTGACACCAACCTGCGAAATAATCACCACCATCATTTTGCTCCTTACCAAACGGCGATTAAGGAAGCCTGTCCAAGGAAGTTTGCCAGTGGATATGTCAGTACAAGAGGATACGCGGGGAAATAGGTTTTATGTGGGCAGATGAAATGAGAGGGAAGGGGAATAAATGCGTACCGAAGGAAACTAGCGACTTCTTTGCGTTGAAGTAGAATGGAATTTTGCAGTCTGTTGGTGCACATACGCGCTGCGAAGACCAGGAGAGCACTAGGCAACCTAGAGGAGTTCTAGGACACAAAGGAGTGCAGGAGGTGTGGCTAGCCCTTCCAAGCATTGATATTCTTCTTCTTGACTCAGTTAATCACGAGCAACAAAAGACACTGCTTCGGAGGAAGTAGCTGCAGCAAATACCTCGGCTAATTGCTAGTTTCAAATTTGCCTTGCAAACTGCGCCGTCGAATCTCTCGAAAGGCCAGCGCATCTTCATCCTGGGCTGAATTTGTTTGTGTTGCTGTCTGCTGTATGCGTAAAGGAGCAACGTAGAAAAGGAAAACACAACAACAAGCTGGGGATAGTGATTGGCTTTGCTGTACCATGTCTGGTGGAACCACTGTGAAACCAATGAACTGAAAATATTCTAGTCAACGTTTTCTACAAAATTATGTTTTAAAAGTATTGAAATAAAGGATTGTAGCCTCTACTTCAGCTTTGCTTACCGACGTCATCACTAGTGACCAGGGACTGATCGTTGCCACTGGTGGCAACAACCCCATCCGAATAACACACTTCAGATGGTGTTACACTTTGAAAAGTTGCTTTTCTACTTTTTTAGATGGAGTAACACTGAAAAGGGAGAGACGGGAGGGAGTCATAACTCACTGACTTGATTAGGGGACCTCGAGGCAGGCATGCAGCAATCAAGCTCATGCGGGAAACAATGTTTACGCTGCTTCTCAGAATTTTTGTGTTTATAAAATCAACGAGCATATGATGCCTCAAAAGGGGATAATGACATTTTTATAATTGTCGGCCAACACTAGATTCGAATTCCCCACTCATCATTGCCTTCTTAGCTTAGTCGGTAGAGCATTCGCTTAGTAAGCGAAAGGTCGCCGGTTCGATTCCGGCAGGAGGCTCGAACCTTTTGTGAAGCTGGTTGGTTTAGACGCTTCTTCTTGGATAGCATCTGCCCGTAAGAAGTTCCTTACATGAAAGGTGTGTACAAGCGGTCCCACCTAGCATAAACTCTGTCAACAACAGCGTTTATTTTATGTTAGGTGGGACCTCTTCCAAACAGACGGTCGAGCCACCTGCGAATGCATGTGCTGCCTTTTTTCCTCCGGAGCACCTCGAAAAATATTATTTGGTAAACAGGCGGTTCGCCAACAATAAATATATCCTATTCTCAATCCACCAAATATTTCTTTATTTCTTGGGTTCTGGTCCATGCAAAAAACCCTGCCTCCTCACTAGCACCTATGCAGCAGCAAACAGCCTCTCTGTGTTGTGCTGCGCTGTGCTCGTTGCAAAAAAGCCGAGGCTGAGGGCCCATGAAAAGGACGCGGACTCTTTATGGCTCTACTGTCGGCAGTTCCAATAAAACTTGCAGGCTGCTAATTCCAGCATTGCGGAGGGTTCTACACACACTTGCCTCCCAACAAGACATGCAAGGTGAAGGCTTTTGGTGCCCCTTTCGCCAGCAACAGGATTACATAAGGGTAGGTGGAAAAGAACAGGAAAATTCGGCATTGTTAAGACTGTAATCAGATGCTACCCGAAAGCAAGGCTTCCTGAACACGCTACTGCATAATGCTCAGTTCTTTGCCATGTTGAGAAGGGCTTACGGGCCCACAAGCTGCCCACGGTCACAAACCCGCCTTTGAAAAAGCAGCCCTCATGCACTTAAAACCTGCAGTAGCTAAGAATCCTGCATGAATCGAAAGCTGAATCTGGCAACGCGCAAGATACCCAACATCCACTTGCTCTAGCAACAGTAATAATCTATCATGCGTCTGCGCTCCGGTCACCACTTATGATACACAAGAGCGCATGCGTAGGATCATGAGGAAGCTTCACTCATAGGCCAGCAGGTTTTTGACTGTTTGCTTTTACAGGCCCTAAGCCTCCAGGCGGCCCCTTCTGTTGGCTTAAAGCTTGAGATGCGTGCAGTTCTGTGAACGGGCATGCTACACCGCCGAGGTTCCATAGATATGTACAACCCTGGCACCCCCCTTGATTTGCATCAATAAACAGAACAGCAACTAAAGTGAACTTCGAACCCTGACGTTGAAGGCAACGAGAGCCGAGACTACGTGGTCCCAAAATGGGTTAGTAAGTGGAGATTGGTGCCCGTCGCAGGCGCTCTACATGCTGCTGCATCTGTTGATGTATCCCTCTGAGGAGAAGAGTTATACAACGGCCCAGCTACTGCAGCAACAAGGGACTTGCAGGCATCCCCTTGCTCATACTGCATGTGGTTCATGGATGCATGCACCTACAGAATACACGATGCCACGTGTGTCAGACGGCGAACTTGTTGCGGAGAAGGGACACATGCTGCTGCGTCTCCCTTGCCCTCCGCCATTCATGAGCGTCAATGAAGATCACCTGCAGCAGTGGCAGCATATACCTCGGCATGCACGGCAGATTCCGCAGGAGGCGTAGCAAAACACAGGGGTATCAGCATGCAACAAGCAATACGGAGGGCCTTTGGCACTGCAGGCATGCGGCCCATAAAGCCAAAGAAGGCAAAGAAGAAAAACAAGAGGGACAACAAGAGGAACAGCATATATATATATATATATATATATATATATATATATATATATATATATATACAGAGAGAGCGAGAGAGACGCAGATACGAGAGTGAGTGAGACAACACAGCAGTAGCCAAACAGCCAACAATCATTACTTCTGCTCTAGTAAGCCCCTCACCCTCTAAGTGTAAGGCCCTCACCCTCAATACCCCCATAGCTCTAAATCCACGCAGCAGCAAATACTTGTGCCCAGTGTTGAAATTCCGATGGGCCTCAGGGGGCTGCGCTGCCACACGGAACCCCTCTGCATCTGCTTGCAAAACCAGAGGATACCCCTGAACCCATAAGCACACTTCTGAGAAAGGCCACTTGCTTCCAAAGGCAGACACAGGCGAAGGAGGAAGCCCCTCACGTGCCTCGCGCCACTCCAGTCCAGCCTCTGTTGCCACCTCTGCAGCAGCAGCCACAGTAACAACAGCGGTTCAGATGCGCGCAAATGCGAGACGCAGAGCTGGAGAGGGACGCAGTCAAGCTTTCCACTTCTACACAGAGCACCTCTAACAGGCAAAATCGGGCAATAAGACAACGAGGGTGAAAAGCTCAACATAGAGACCAAATCCAAGCATATGCAAAGCCAAAACACCAAGAGGGAAGCTGATGCGAAGAAAACAACAGAGAAGCACCACCCACCCAGACAATGCACCGACAGAAAACAGATAATGCACTTCATCCTCTCGACGCACCTCTAACCTCCTCAAGGAGCTGCCGTAGTTCCGGTTGCCTGTCGCCTTTCCACTGCACAACGGCCTCGGCATGAGCCCTGAAAGTTTGCTGCTGCTTCCCTGCTGCTGCTAGCTGTGGAGCTTCAAGCTGCAACAGCCGGCATACTTGCTGCAGCAACACCGCAGGCTCACAGTGGCTGCAATATGTGATGCAGTCAAGTGCAGTCATAAACGCAACCGGGCACCACGCCACTGGCTGTGTTGATACTGCAGCTGAGGCTCCTGTCGCTGTCGTACAGTCATCTGCTGCTACACCAGAGCCCATCATGGCGTCAGCACCAACACAGTCACTACCAGCAGCAGCACCATGCCTGCTCTTCGAAAGCTGCGCATCCACTGCAGCGACATCCTGCAGACGCCATGGCGCAGCCCCCCTTGAAGTGAAATATGGGGTAACTGCATCTGAATCGTAGGTACAGTGATCCTTCTGAGCTGCAAGTTCCTCCCAGCATCCAGCTTCAGGAGACACCTGAGCTGCAAAGCAGGGAGACAACGCCAGGGCCCTATCTAGGAGAGTCACGAAGAAGGGCCGGCGGTGCATCTCCGCAACGAGAAATGCCCAGCAGAGATGCGAGAGAAACAGAGGCTCGAGGTGTCTGTAAACGCGATAAGAGGCAACAGAGGCAAGAAGCCTGTGTCCAGCGAAGTAGATAAAAGAAAATCCCAAGCTATCTGTGCGTGCATCTCAGAAGTATGTGCCAAACGCCACACGCCACTTACAGCAATACCAGAAACAGTAACAACACCAGAAGCACCAGAAAAAGCAGAAGCAAAAGCACTAGCAGCCAAGCAGCACCAACAGCCCATGTACCTGTCGGAGGGAGCCAGCGATGACCTGGTTGTCTCCCTGCAGTATCTCCTCTCGACGAATCGGAAAGCACGGGAGAAAAGCACTGGGTGTATGTACACCGCAAGAGACAGAGGAAAGACGCAGGTCACTGCATCCCTTAAACTTCGTAGCAAATTGGGCTCGCCCTCCACGCTGCTGCACCACAACTAAACGGAGCAGACAAACAAAACAAAAAAATACTGTCTTTTATCTCCGTCGAATCTCTGCAACTCCTGTTCATACCAGCAACAGCAGAAACATGAACGGATGGAACCAGGGGAAGCAAGTGCAGATGTGGAATTGCGAATGCAGCGTTACGATTGCAGTCTGTTGAAACCCGATTCTTCAAACCCAAAGCCTAGATCCTATGCGCTAAACAATGACGGCGGAAGACACCTGGACAACTGGAAGGGGGAAGAAGGAAAGGCGGGTGAGGGCCTGCATGAACTTGAGTCTCTGGAGAGCGCTGAGGGAATCAAGGGGGCTTGACAAGCTTCCATTGCTACTGCTTTTGTAAGCCCAGGTGCTGCTGCCGCCGCTGTTATCCACTGCCTTGCACATGTTTGCCGTGATGTGCTGCAGCAGCATGTGGGGATAGTGGCCCTTTACTCGAGAAAAGGCATCAAGGCAAACGAGCCAGAGAGTGAAGTTTACGCTGTATTCGATTTCTGCAACAGCAAACGCAGTAGCATGAGTGTAGCGATGGACGGGTAGACGAAAATCAAGGGGCGTGGGATGTTAATTGTATACTTTGTTTCTTTTTGTGAAAATCACGCAACAACAACACGAAAAAGACACGCTAGGTACACCTTGGCTCCGTCTCGTTTGTCTCTTGTGTCTTTTGTGTCTCTGCGTCGTATCTGTCTCATGTGCCCCCGTTTCCACAGTGTATCTGCCTCCAGACAACTCGCGGCTCCGTCTATGAGAGCAATACCACATGCAGCAACTGCGGGTCGCGTTTGTCTGCCACTCTTCCCATCTTCCCGCTGGAGGTTTCGCTGCGGTGACTATACACCTCACCACGGTGGAAGACGCACTCACCTGTATACCGTGCAGCTACAACAGCCTCAACACGTCGAACCACAGAACTCTGAAGGCCGTGAGAAGCAACGCAGTCCACCAAATCCACCAGATCATGCAGGGGATGCACTAGCGACAGCGGATCACCAGCAACACCCTCAGCTCCTGCTGCTCCTGCTCCTGCTTCTTCGGAGGCCCTCCCGGAGGCTGCCAGTGGCAGAGGAGGCGCTGAAGCCTCTATAGCCGCCACAAGGGCCCGCGTTAGGTCCCCATACTCCGCTGGGGTGTTTGGACTCCTCCGCTCTACAAACGTTGCGATGCTGCAGCACCCGTAAAATCAAATAGACAGGAGTGTACAATTCAGCAGCAGCAGGAGCATCAAGGCCGCCAGACAAATATCGGCAACTGACACGTCTACAGAATCATCATCAACAACAGCAGCAGACGAGTCGTCCATGCAGCCAAGCAGCGACAGAAGCATCACCAAAATGTACCGACACCATCCGCTGCAGAAATAGAAGAAACACCAATAGCATCTTTTGCGCAACAGCCGTAGAATCAGCAGCAGGAGTACCATCCTCAGGGACGGCAACGGAAGCTGCAGCAGCGACAGCAGAACGATGCGGTGGGCTTCTCTGTTTACCAGCAGAGTTGCTGGAGGTCTAACGAGGGTACGGTGGAGGTGAGGAGCACAGCAGCTTCTCTGGACAGTAGGGTCAGTTGCGGATCACTCAGCGCCGGATTCAGATGTTTACAAAGACGCAGCATCAGACGCAGCTGGTAGAAATCCATACTGGTGAGCTGCAGAATAGAACCTCACAATCGCTCCACTTCCCCCTCACCCCAGCCCACGCATGCCCGGAAAACGCAGCAGCACTCGGTGTACTGACACAAGGAAGCAGTGACAACGCGTGCAGTGCATGTAACCAAGCACCTCTACACATATGAGTAGGTCTAGTGCAAATATTATAAGCAACTCACCAACAGCAGGAGCCGAGGTGCTGCACGCTCGTAAAAGGGTTTCCAATCGGTACAGAAGCGGTAGAGACCAGCACACGCCAGCAGAAGAGAGGCACCGGACATCTCTTGTACAGCAGCCAGCGCCCGCTCGAAGCACCCATCTGCAGTGTATACACACAATAACCAACAAAGCATCCAAAGTAGGGAAGCAACACACGGCAAACGCTGGAGCAGCAACAGCACCATGAGCAACAACACGAGTGTCCTCGGCGGCGCGAGCAGCATTTGCAGCTGCAGTTTAAACCAAAGTAACGATGCATGAGGCAACAGCAACGGCTTTCATTTCCGGTGTATGTGCAGCTCGCCTATCCAGCGCTTGCAGCGAAGGCCCATACGGCCGCACTCAAAGAGATAAAGAGCGAGAGTGTCGGCGTCAGCTGCAGCAATGTGGTGTGCAGACACCTCCTCCAGCAGCTTTTCGCTGAACAACTGACAACGGCCCAGCGCATGCAGGCACCGCACAGCAGCTTCTGCTGCAGCTATTGCTGCTGCCTTCTCCGTCACTAAAGGCGTAGCCAGTGACCCCCGTGTGTCACTGTTAAGCACCTTTTGCTGTTCCTGCTGCAACCGCTGAGGCTGGCATCGGCGCAGCTGGTCTGATAAGCGAAGTCGCTCTAGGGCGCTGCAAAGCAACGCACGGAAGGAAACGAGCAACACATAAGGGTGGCGGGGCTCGCTTCTACAGCTCTACATGCATACCACAGCACTGACCGCAACACAGCAACCAACAGCAGCAACAATGATGCGACTTTCAATGACTTGGATGCGTATGTACAGCAACATCCGCACGCTCTTGCTGTTCATGCACTTGCGCCCTAAAGGAACAGACGCAGAATAGTTTGCATTTCAGATCAACTCAAAAAGCAGGAACAACGCATGGTGAAGGAGCACCAGAAAAGGCAGCGGCAAACCTACAGCAGCAAAGTCGGCACAGCATCTCGAACTGAGGGCTTCATCTGCATCTCCGCGAGAAGCGCTACTGCCTCTGCTGCGCTGCAGAAAAGAGCTGCAGATAATGTTTCAAGTTGTTCTTGGTGCAACGCCAGGGGGGTTGCTGCTGCTGCAGCACTTGCAGCAGCAGTTGCTGTAGAAGCACCGCCATCCTGCTGCAGAAATTCCGCAGTACGACGCAACCTCCGTAAATCCCTTGCAACCTGAAGTTGCCACACAGCAGCAACTTCTGCAACAGCTGTCTCAATGCTTCTTCTTCTGCTGCAGATGGGTAACCCACCCAATCTGCGAGTTGTTGCAGGTGCTAATGCTGCCGTCGCTGCTGTTTCTGCTTGACTGAGTTCAAGGGCGCTAGTGGCGAACGGCATTCGTGCTGATGTTGCTGCATGCAAAGCCTGCAGCAGCACCACATAGAATGGCGACCCGAAATGTTTCCAAAGCCGCTGTTGGTGGTGCTGCTGCCAGAACGGACTGGCACTTGCAGCAGCAGCTGCTGCTGCTGCTGCTCCTCCTGGTGTTGACGGTTTGGCTGGCCTGAGAACCCTGCAGTAGACGGGATCTGTGATATCATAGATATAGAAAAAAGGCTGCTCCCCTTTTTCTGCTGTATCCGCTGCGGCAGCGAAAGCAGCAGCTGCCTCACGTACTGAAGCAGCATCCGCAAGAGGCTTGGTTCCCCCTCTTGTTGCCGCCAGCAGAGGCTTCAGAAACAAAGACACGTCCAAACTTGCAGGTTCTCCATAAATTTCTGTTGCTGCTGCAACTGCTGGTCGGGTTGTTGCAAGTGTTGCTTGGGTTGCTCCTGCTACACCACGGGTTGGCACTGCTGTCCCCGCTGGTGCACCAGGGGAATGCCTACAGACAGATGATATTGCCGCCGGTGGTGGTATTCGAGCTGCCGCAGCAGTAGCAACAACAGCACTAGAGATGTTTCTTATCTGTTCCCGGTCGCTCACAGAGGCAGGGCCCGGCAAGTGTCGGGCCCACCTACTGGCTGAGTATCGGGGTAGCAACCATCTCCGCAACTGTGCATTCGTTAGAACGTTACTTCTGCTGTAGTTGCTTCCCTTGTGTAAAGCGCAAGGGAAAGATGTGGGCCCCCGAAGCGGCCAGCTGGGGGGGGCCAGAGGCCCCCCTCCGCGGAACGGCATCAAAAGGTCGCCCTCCTTGTTAAAACTGAAGAATGAAGAAATAGATCAGCAGCAGAAGAAAACGCAACAGCGGTAAAGCATGCTGCCGCAGCGACAGGTGCTGCAGCAACAGCTGCTCCTGCAGCAGAGGCAATCCTACAAAGTGGACCTCACCGAGCAGTTACAGTGATGGAGCCGGCGGTGACTACGGTCTGCTGCTGTGCCTAGCTGTATCGAACCCTTAATTTGCGTTTAGAATTGGTATTTGGAAGCCAAAGAATATCTGGGTCTAGTCCGAAGTTATATAATTGCTGTAGCCAACCGAAATGGCACATCGACTGCTATAGTGTGGGCCTAAACTCGTCCCTCCGTTGGTAGCATTGCCCTTAATCTATCTGATTAAATTTATTCCGCCTTAAGTTCACTTAATGTCATTTGCGACCATGAATGACGGAAGTCCTTTTCCCTCCGGTGTAATTGGGATCGATCAGCAGGCTGCTCCGACTGGCTCTATAGCTGCTGCTGTGAACGCCGTCGCTGTTACGGTTGCATATGGAGATTGTATATGGCCATTGGCTCGTCCAACAGCTGATTAACTCGCCAAAGAGAAGGGGAAAAGACAAAGCTGAGATGTCCAAACACTCAAAGCAGCTGGAACCACTGGCAGGCCGAGGGAGAAGAGATGAGTCTGAGCTGCCTGTACGACTCATCCCGTTCAAGTGGAACATACGCAGGCTTATATAGTGTTGGAGCGGTTACCAAGCAAATAATGCCAATGGCAATATATTGACATTGCATACAATGCATACAATATATATAATATATACTGCACTGGCATATAAGGCTCGCTATGGAATACGACATGCTTTCTCTATGGTGGCTGGTCCTGGCCGTGGTCATTTGCACTTGGATGCACGCAAATGATCCATAAGACAAGCAGTCACATCGGGACAATATATGTAATATTCTAATATCTTTTGCACTCGCAAATGTGGATGCGGATAATATACACAATATATTATGTATTTGAATTAATAAATGGATCTTCATTGATACTGCCCGAATACCCAAGACAGTGCTCCTTTTGGCGATTTTTTCTGATCTACGAGCAAAAGCACTGGGTACTCGCCTGAACAGAAAGCCAAATACACAGTCTGCCACTGCTCTTGCGGCTGCTATCACTGCTGTGGCAGTTGCTCTGACTGACACAAACCGCAGGGGAAGGAGATGCATAGGCTACAAACGGTGGGAGGCGGAGTTGGGGGGTTCTGCACAATCGCAGGAGCAGGTATCTCAGCTAATGGTACGGATGTATCTCTTAGTTGTGGTAGCAGGTAGGCAGCTAATACAACGGAGAGCCAACTGCAGGAGGCTTCTCTGATGCAAAGAGGATACAACTGCCGCAAGGAGAAAGCCGCTGCCCTGCAAGGCAAGGCACAGAAAGATGAGAGGGCGAGAGCACGATGGCAGACGGCTAGGAGCTTCAAAGAGACAAACAGGCTGACGTAGAGAAGGACTATCAAAACAGCTGAGACGCCTTTTAGATGGGGACCGCTGTATCCTCGGCGGTTAAATACATAGGTGTCTTTAAATTTATCCGCAAAAGAGATTGCTGGATAGAGACATGAATAGCTACAGCACCATGCAGTTTGGTTAACAACAGCGGAGTATTGGCAGACCTGGGGGCGCGGCGGCAAGGCCCTCCCATTCGCTTAAGGTGTGCTGTAGCTCTGTTGCCTTGCTGCTGCTATTGCTGGTGCAGCTGTCTTTGCCGCTTCCCACTTTGCTGATGCTCCTGCCAAATTTACTGATGCTGCACTCCCTTGAAGGTTCGCTGTAGAAAGTGGTGCCACAAATGAGGGGGACAGCAGGAGCAGCTCCCTGAGCCCATGCCCGTGTTGCTGCTGCTGCTGCTGCTGTTCCACTGTTCCCAAGAAGGTCCTCTTCTGGCAGCACAACCAAGAAAGCCAAGCAAGCAGGCTGTTGCTGTTCCAGCTGTGGCACACGGAATCTGTCGCTGCTGCCGTGACTTGGCGTTGACGTTGCTGCTGCAAATGGGTTGGGTGCAGCAAGCCACGTGGCAACTCTCCTGCAGCAACTGCTGCTCGGTCCCGTAGAGCCAACAAGTTCCCGGACAGCTACAGTAGCGCACTGCATGGCAGTGTCAGCAGCAGCAACAGCAGCAGCATCAGCCTCTAAGGATGGATCCTGATGCTGCTGCTCCATGCATGCGACAAGAGCCGACGCCTCCATGAGCTGCTGCAGCTGGTCAGGCGAACAATCGCTGGCAGCAAACAGCCGTCTCTGCCCTGCAGCAAGGAGCAGCAAATCGTAGAGCCGCACAGACGGATGCGAAGCAAGACAAAAAGAACGCCAAGCAGACAAAGATGCCCAGGGCGAGCTCACAGTGCAACAGCAGCAACTGCCGGCAGCTGCAACACGCAGCACCTCTCCGCACCGGCAGCTGCTGTTGCTGCTCCGACTGTTGCTGCACTGCCGCAGTGGAGGAGGATCAGAAGCTGCTGCTGCCCATGCTGCAGCAGCTGCTGCAGCTGCCGAAAATGCTGGAGCTTCGCGTTCCACAGGGCAGGCTCCTGCACCGCTTGCTTTGGTTGTTGCAGCTGCTACTTGTATGCTTTTAAAGACAGACAGCAACTGCAGCGCCTCCCGTGCCTCATGTGTGGCGGCTTCTAATAAGACATGCGAGACGCAAGATGCGTGCGCCGCTGTCGGTGTTTCTGCTGTTGCTGCTGCCGCCGCTGTTTCTTCTGCTGCTTTTTCAGCTTGTTGCATGCAGTCAAAGACATTTTTGTAACTGCTGCAGAGACAGCCGGCAGCTGCAGGCAGAACTGCTCCTTCGCTATGCAGTTGTCGCTGCAGCCACGTCAGCGCAGCAGCAAGAGAAGAGAACCGCCCCGCCTGCTGCTCCTCCGCCTGCTTATTCTTAGTTTTGCTGACATTAATGTGCAATCTGTGAGGCAGCAACTCCAGGGTTACCTTCTGTTCGCAAAAGCTTATCACCTCCTCAAGTAGCAGTGTAGCAGTGTAGAGAGCCAGACCAGGCTGCTGCTCGTGTTCTTCGTCCTTCTGCGTCTCTAATTTGTCCTGCTGTTGCTCACGCTCCTGCTCCTGCTGTGGACCCGTGTGACCGCCTTTCTGCTGGCCCCTTTGCTGCTCCTGCTGTAGCTCTTGCTGTTCCTCTTGCTGCTGTTCTTTCTTCAGTCCATCCGCTGCCAAATTCGACGTCTTCAAACGCTTCCTTGCCCGCTTAGAAGCTGTTTCATTACAAGTAGTGGCCTTGATTAATTTGTGCGGTAGTGCATACGGCAGAAGCAGTCGAAGAGGCAGCTTCACCGGCAGCGAAGGGAGCGACCGACGCCGATGCTTCTGCAGCAGATCTTCCACGGGGTCTTCGGTGCAAATACAGCGCGAGACTGCAGCACCAGGGACATCGTTAGCAGCAGCACAAGCCGCTGGAGTACTTGCAGCTGGTGCTACTGGATTCCCACATGTGATATCGGGAAAGTTTGGTGCTGTCATTACATGAGGCAGAGCATTCAAACGCGTGATGCTGCGCCTCACCTGCGTCGGAAGACGCCTTGTTGCCGCACTCGCTGCTAAACTTGGACACTCAGCTGCTGTTGCGTCTGGCGCTGGATCTTTCGTTGCGTCTCTCGAAGGAGCGGCATCAGAGCCCGTGTGAGGATATTCTGACACTGCAGAGGCGTGGGAAGAACTCCCTTTGCTGCTGCGTTGCCTCATTCCTCCCCCCCTCCCC
>CAJFCX010000146.1:0-34583 GCA_904066255.1 Eimeria sp. OTU-X | reverse complement strand
TATATATACTCTGAGCATGCCCGTCCTTTTGTATCCCTATTTGCTGGTTTCCATTCGTATGACAAGGTCTTACTGTATCGCGGGTCATGTTCGCATGTCTGCGCTGGTGGTGATGGTGTCCACACGTGTGGTTCAGGGGGACCCCGAGGCTGTGTCTGCGGAGGCGACCATCCTCGAACTGCTTGGGGCCCACTAGACGCTGCTTTGGCTGAAGTGCACAACAGCCATGAGGGCCTCCAGCGATGGACAAAAGTCAATGAAGGCGTATACTTCTATGGAGACACTCAAGTGGGTGAACTATGGCCTTTATTCCTCCAGATGCGCTTCAGAAGTCTTTGTCTCTGGGCTTTCCTTCCTCTATATTCCTCCAATACATCCATCATAATCACAGTCGGTTTTAGGCTGTCGTTACCTTTCGCTGTGTCTTTGTTTCCGTCAATATATTTACCTCCGTCTCTATCATTGGCTTACATGTACTTCTGCCTATTTCTTCGTGCCTGCCATTGTTGCTGTCTTCCTCTTCTATGTTATTTCTCTCTTGATCTCTGTCGGACTCGCTTTGGTATTTGCCATTGCATTTGTGCATCTCACAAGTTGTCCTTAGCTTCTGCTCAGCTTCACTCGCCCTCCGTGTGCGCCTTACTTAGGACCTCCTTGTGTTTACATATTCCTATTTACTTAGTTTCCTATCCGTATTTCCACTCTTATATTCGTCTGTTTAGTTCATTCATACAGACGCACGTATACGTGCATACTCACATTGTGTAAATATCCATTTTATATGTTAGTATGCTGATAAATTCTACTCCGATAAAACTCCCTTCGAAACCCTTTCTCCTACTATTCGTATGCTCCCTCTGCTGTTACATGGCCGGTTGTATTTGTGCTACTGCTACTTGCATGCATTTGCTGCTTCTGCTTGAATCTATTTGCTGCTGCAGGTGTCTCTAAGCTTTATAAATGGCCGTCTTATGGCACAGACAGATGGTGGGCCGCTCAGCTGGAACAAGGGGGCCCGAGGAGATATCCTCAAATTCATCCGTGCTGCAGATGAAAGGCGGGCCCAAGCCAACGCCTAGCCTCGCCCGGTTGAAGCAGCTTCATCAGCAAGAGCTGCAGCCCGAGCAACACCGGAAACAGGAGCAGAAGCAGAACGGCAACCCGTTTTGCAGCAATAGCGATAGCAGCAGCAGCTATGGCTGCAGGCACTGCGGGTTGTAGGTCCATAAACGGTGGCCTTGTCACATGCATGCACAAAGGGGCTTGCAACTGTCTGCTCAACCCCCAACCCGTAAGTGCCCTCCGCGGTTTTGTGTTTCGGTCAAACTCTGCGCAAGCTTTTGGTTATGAACATACGTAACATGCCTCAAATACTCAGCGAAAGGAGGCCCTTCAACTGACAATAAACGGCCCCAAGGCTGCAAATCCTCTGAGCAATTGCTGAAAACCTCCTTGGAGGCCTTTCAAGGGTTCGCAGTGAAACCGCAGAAGACTTCCTTACGGGACCTTAGGGGGGCCCCTCCAATGTAGGGGTTAAGCGATATAATAGCTAGCCTCTGCTCTATTCGGCCAAAGGTCTGCTGCAGCAGTGACGCATATGTTCCTGCGAGCTGCTGCAGCAGCAGCACGTCCGCTTCAAGCAGGTGCTGGACTGCAGCAGCAACCTGCAGTAGCGGTACAAGCTCCTCAATGCGAACAACAGCAGGTGCAGCAACTAGCCCCGTAGAAGTGGGAAAGTTTCCGATGCTCTGCCGACCCCATGCCTGCTGTTGTTGCTGTTCACTACTTCCGTCCGAAGCATCTGAAGCCTCTCTCCGCGACAGAAGACTAATCAGCACTTGTCCATGGGCAACACCAGGCCCAGCAACCGCAGTATTTGCTGCTTCGGGCCTCATATGCTTATGTGAGAGGTGCAGCATCAGCGTGGCTTTGACCTGAGTGCAAACACGATTCAAAAGCCTGCCGCAAATGGGCCCCATGAGCTGTGCTACGGCTCGAGATGTGCTGCTCCCAGCAGCTGCTGCTGCTGCTTCCGGTGTAGTGACACCTGCTGCTGTAGCACCAGCAACAGCCGCAATGGCCCGCAGCACGCAGTCTAGCAGACAATCTGCTGCAAGTCCCACGACCTCCGCGTACGCCTGCAGCAACAACAGAAGCCAAAACGCCAGTGTCAAGCAACACAACATTCACTGCTGCTCTACTTGTCTCTGAGCTGCTGCTGCTGCAGCACCGCTCGATCCAGAAGTAACATTTTTTGATGTTTAGGTTACTGCGATTTACTAGATCTATAGGCTTTTTGGACTGTTTGATATTTAGGGTTTAGAACGCACCTGCAAAGGCAATATAGGCAGTAGATCGAGGGCTGCGCTGTGTAGGCGCTTCGTCAGGCCACCAGCAGCCGCTTCCAAATGAATTTCCACGCTGCTACTGCTGCTGCTGTTGTTGCCAGCGGCTGTGAGGGTTTGGATGAGCTCCTTTGCTGCTTGCTGGAGCCCTTGTTGCAGGACCCAAACCAAACAAACATATGATTCCTCTTGCTGCCGCTTCAACGCAACAACAATTTCCGTGAGCTGCTGGCGGAAAGGCGCCGTGCCCTGTTGCTGCTGATTCTGACATGCTATTGCACCTAGTGATGCAGCAGCAGGGGCAGCCCGATAGTCAAAGAGGAGCAATGCGTCCCCCCACACCGTGAAGGCGCGTCGTGCTGCAGCACTGGGACAATTGCAGCACCTGCTCCTGCTTTCGCTGCTGCACGAGCAGTGCTCGTCGGAGCCTGTGCTGGCAGCGGTAGCAGCAGCGGCGAGAAAAACGGGTAATCTCATCATCCAGCGCGACAGGACTTCAATGTCTGTCCATCGCAAGGCGAGGGCCCTCATGTGCTGCTGCTCTGCAGCAACAAATGCAGCAGCAGCCTCAATCGGCGAATCCGCAGTTGCCGCCGCAGCAGCACTTGCTGCTGTAGCTGACTCTGCTGTTTGGGGCACCAAAGAAGGCCCCAAAGGCCGCAGAAGCAAAAACAAATCCGCTATCGATATGATGGCAGCAACTTCTGCACGGAGGGATATGCGGCTACCGCAGCAGCTACTGCTGAAGCAGCAACCACGGGATAACTCCCGCCTGTTGCTGCACCAACAGGGCACTGCACTGATGCCGCAGCCCCCGCCGCCGCTGCTACTGCTGCAGGTGCAGGTGGCAGCAGCAGCTGCTGCTGCCCGCAACAACGACTGCAACAACTGAAGCAAAAGCCACGTCTGGCGCGTAATCCGCAGTGGCGCGAGCTGCACCAAAGGTACATCTGCTTCCTCAGCAATGCACTGAGGCAGCAGTAAACGCTGAAACTTCTGCTGCTGCGGGTGTTGCTCCTGCTGAGCGGAGAGACCTTGCGGCAGGAGCAGCTCGCCCAAGCCGCCGTGTACAACTTCCTCTGTAGCTAGTACTACCTCCTGTTCAGAAGCAGCAACGGGAGAAGCTTCCGCTGCTGCTATCTGCAGCAGCAGCTGTCGTGCTGTTCCCAGAAACTCAATCTGACGCCGCCTGTCCTCCTCGCTCAGCCAATGCAAGGCCAGCCGAGTAGCCTCACTCCACTGCTGCTGCGGCAGTAGCAGCAGCTCCTCCTGCTGCAACAAGCCCTGCTGCAGGAGGAACAGGTCAGTTTGGACAATGCCAGCAGCAGTTGCTGCAGCTGCAAGAAATGCCACAGCACTTGTCACCGCTGCTGCCGTTGTCGCTACTCCTGGTTTGATCTGGAGCCAAGGCTTCTTAGCAGGCTGCTGGAGCAACATCTGTTGCAGCGGTTGCTGCAGTTGCTGCTGCAGCAAAGGACCCCAAGTCCGGAGACACGTGTGATGGCCGTCTCCTACGTGCCGTAGCAGGAACTGCAGCAGCGACTGCACAACCAGCAGCATACCCTGGGGAGTTATAGCAGCAGCCCCTGATGCTACTGCAATATCTGTTGGTGCTGCACCTCCTGCTAATGCGGGGCCCTCCTCTGGACCTGCTGTCCAGCCCCAGCTTGCCTCGGCGGACTCCCCGCCCCTGTCTGCAGTACTTTTCTCTGAGACAAATATGAGCTGGTTGTTGTTGTTGCTACTGCTTCCAGCAGCAGCACCAACAGCGAACAGCGGCTGCAGGGTGGTGGTGCTGATGCTCTGCGTTAGGGTGTACAGACGGTGGCGCAGTTGTCCGAGGCAATCAAATGCCTCCCACACATCTCTCAGCCGCAAGCAAACATGTTCTGCTGTTCCTGGTTTACTTGCACCTGAGCTCCCTGCTTTTCCTTCCGCCGTTTCTGCTACTGCTGCAAACACTTTTGAAGCTGCAGTTTCGTTCCACTTAGTCGCTGCGGGTACAGCAACGTACCGGTAGCCGTTGTGCGCTTCTTTTGTGCTGCTGCTTATGCTGAAACAAGCGTTGGTCCCGCTCTTGTTCTTGTAGATGAGAGGGGTCACAACAATTTTCTGTGGGAAGACCTTCAGGTGCTGCCGTAGCTGCAGGTCAAGGGCATCTACGAGGTGCCTGTACACCTCAGCAAACTGCTGCTGGAGCTCCGCTACAACAGCAGGCTGCTGCCTTCCTCTCGTCGAAGTCATCAGCGGCAGCAGCTGCTTCAAGGCACACCGCCGTAGGGAAGCAGCAGCAGCAACATGTTCCCGCTTCCGCACCAGCTCCCCGCAAGACTTCAGCTCCTGCTGTACCGCTTGAATCTGTAGCAGACACGCCTCAACTTCCTGGGCACAGCGCAAGTGCTCCAGTAGCAGCATCCGCTGCTGTTCCCGTTGCTGAAGTCGTACAGCCAGGGGCTTCTTTGTGAGGCATGCTCCCAAGAGGTCCTCTTGCAGCTGCTGCACATGCCGGCATACCTGCCTGGACTGCTGCTGCTGCTGCTGTAGTGAGAGCTGCATATCCCGCAGCCGCTCCTCTCCCCGGTGTAGCAGCAGCATTACCTTGCTTTTGGCCTCCCTTTCTGCCCCCCACACATCCTGCAGCAGTTGTTCCAGCTGCTGCAACGAAACTGTAGCCGGCAGCGGCTCAGCTGCTGTTGCTGCTGCCATTGTTACTGCTCCTCACTGCGGAGACACACCAGCAACAGAAGTTCCGATATCTGCAACAGCTGCCTGCATTCTGCTGCTGCTGCACTGTCAGCCGCGGATGCAGTGGTAGTCGCCAATGGGGCTGTAGTGCACTACAATGCGGCTCAGGCGTGACCTCTAGTGGCTTTATGATTGTAAGGAGAATAAATATTCAATATTTTAGGGATTACGACATTATTAGCTAGGAAAAGGAATTAATACTACTAAATGTTCTAGGGTATTTGATGCCGTTAGGTAGAGTCATAGCCTAGTAGGGTTAGTGAGCCAGTTATCCACGCCTGCCGTGTAGTGCAGTGTGTAGTCACTGCTTTAGGTAACAGATAGGACTTCTAGAGATCTAATAAATGGAAAAGAAATAGAAACTGTCATGTCAGTGAATATGGCATTTTTATGTGGGTAGCGGCTTTGTAGGTCTGGCACGTGACTATGTTGTCGCTGCTTTGATATTTCCCTGCTATTTTATAGGTCGGGCAGTGATCCCCAGCAATGAAGACCGGGGCCCAGTTCTGATTATTCTCGTCAGTCACTTCTATTAAGCTTCCCTTGTTTATAATAGAGACTCGAACATGACTTGGAAATTTAAGTATTGACTTATGGGAATTTGGGTAGTTAGAGGATGTAGTTGCGGAGCCCGTCACTACGAGACGATAGGGAGGCACAACTTAGGACGGCTGCGCACTGCATTTGGGGGCTGTTCGGGGAATTGAATATAAATTTTCAACTCAATGTCCTCTTTCTCTAAATGTTGATGTTACTCTCTCCGCCATTCTATAGTGGAATGGTTAATGGGAATCAGCCGGCATTGGCCGAACGGTGTAAAGCAGGGATTGTGCCGTTGCCAGAGGAAGGGTCCAGACAAAGCAAAGGGACAGGTGGAACCCCAGACGAGAACTATGCGCAGGATTGGCACGATAGTGGGCTACAGCGGCGGAGAGGTAACGGAGCTGACTCCCGTGTTAGAGGAATTTTGTGTAGTACGGGGACTATTGCTATAGTTACGGTCAAGGTGGCGGAAAGTGCCTGTGAGGCGCTACTAGATTCAGGGGAATCAAGGAGTTTTATCAATCCAAGGACTGTGGAACGTCTACAGCGAAGAGTACGACGGCTGGGTGAGGAATGCACCTTCACAGTGGCTAACTACCCGTGCAATTACGGATTGATCGAGTGGTAAAGGGATTAACAATGTGGTGTGGGATGTGCGACAATACGGAGACCTTTTGGTAGGGCCTGTACCATACGATTTAGTTATGGGACTTGATTGGTTGACGGAACATAAGGTGGAACATGGCGAGAGGCGGTGGACCAAAAAGATCAGCAATAGCACGAACAGCAATACATCGGTATTTTGGGTCCCTATTTAATATGTTCTTTACTTCCCTTATCCTCCCGTCAAGTGTCCTGGGCTGTGGTTTGGCGGCCAGCCGTTGAGGAGGGTCGAGTTGAAGCAGCAGCTGCAGGGACGTTGTTGCAGCAACCAATTCAAACTGGCAACAAGAAGTCTAGAGAGTTGGCAGCTCTTACTGAACCACGAAACTTCCGCAGCCTAGCGGTCAGCGCTCCATGCTCCTGCTGTGGCTACTGTGTTTATAGCTGCGGTAGCTGTTGCTGCTCTTGCTTCACTTGCCTGAAACAAAGCAGCAGCAGCAACGGGGAGAGAGGAAGGAGCTGCTCCGGGCGGCCGCAGCTGCAGCTTTTGATACAGTGCTGAAGTATGCGTGCAAATGTCCCTCCACTAAAGGTCACCCCGCGCCCGGTGGCGCTTTTACCTGCAAAGTGGGGACTTGCAGGACTTCACTAGCACTGCTTACCTGAACTGCCTGCGTTCCTTAAGCGCGTCACCTGCCTTTGCTAAAGGGCAGTAGCGCTTGGGGATTCCGTGTTCATGGTGCTTGTTCGCAAGTCAGTAGCAAGTCTCCACTGCATCCCCTCATAACTTTTGAAGGATCGTGGTTAGCCATACGGGCAGGCATTTTAGTCTTAGGCCCAGGGATAGATTCGTGTTGCGTGGGGGTACCGTTCGAAGGTCTTCAGGTGCCGGTGCCGCATACCGCCCTAGAGGACGCCTTCACCAGCCCTAGCAGCAGCACCATTTCAGAAGTGCCTGTGGGTACCCCCCATGAGGCCTGACCGGATTCTCCTTTAGTGTTGTCGACTTGTTGACGCCTTCCAGGTGGAGAAATGGGCGGCGGGGATTTGGGGCCTAGCCCTTGGCGCTTAGAGTTTGCACTTTAGGGCTCGGAGTTCAGGTTATGCGGTGTACTGCATAGTGTTTCGGGTCCCGAATGTTCAAGAGAGCCATGGAAAGAGTACGTGCTGTTACTTTGCATCTGAAGAGTTTATGGGTCAGGGTTTTCTCCCAGAGGTGGAGCTCGGGCTGCCTACCCCTAAGGTGCGTGTCATTGGGGTGAATTGGGAACCGTTGAACACATTTGATATCTGCAGCACCATGTTGCTGTATCCCAACACGTTTTGTGGCTTTGCAGCGGGCAGCAGCAGGTGGAAAGAGGGTGTGGGGAACTTGCGGTCGCAACGAGACGACAGAAGATGGTGCTGCTACTGAGATGGCTACATTACAGCTGCTGCACTTGCTTCTCAGTTGACTACGGCAAGTATAGTGCTGTCGCCAGGAGTGTATCTAAATTTGAGGCTGCTCATGGTGAGCAAAAACGTTTTCACGCTTAGAAGGGGGGGGCTGTATTTTTTGAAGTATGCGCACAAGTTATCCACGTCTTGCTTGCCTGGAAGCCTGAGCTCGTACGGGTTGTTGAACCGAGTATCCAGTAGATTTGGCTCGCTACGACTCTTTCGGTTGGATACAATAGGAGAAGAGGAAACCGCGAAAGAGCGCACGCACTTACTGCGTATAGTCGGCACATCTCGATGTATGGCTTGTCCTAAAGAGTCAAAGGTCGTTGGTGGAGCCAGATTATTATTGAAATCGAAACCGGCAAGTGATCACTTGGAACGCAGACGCCTAAGCCCCAGTGCAGCGCAACTGTGTAGCTCATATGCAGGTTTGGTACCAACTGCAAGACGACTGGGTTCATGCGGGCACAGGCACTGTGCTGCACACATACTTGCTTCAATATTTTGCTGGCATCATTTGTAATTTTATTTTGTGTCGCGCGTATTGCGTACTTATTACGTCGGCTTAGTGAATACCTTCGAAGAAACCGTTCGAAGCAAAATGACCCCTTGAACCTCCTAATGCTGCAACGCCATCAATGTGCACCTCTGAGCGCACACATCCTTGTCTACCATACGGCAGCATGAAACAGCAGCATGAAACGGACCCGCTACCACAACCGCGTCAAGAGAGAAAATTTGTTTCGGTCCGGGTAGACGTGTTAGAAGCTGTGTGGTCTGCTTAGCAGTTCTCATCTTCCCATCTCCGAAAACGGAGAATATAACTCGAGAACGTGAACTATGAGACCCTCTATCAGGTAACTCTTCCAACAGGCAAGGTGTTTCGAGTGGCATTCAGCGAGTTGGCTAGCCTGAAGGAGTACTAGCGTCACATTCCCAGGTTGCACCTACTCTGCACACAAACAGCTAAACTAAAGTCGCATGCCAAACAAAACTCCATGCGCTACAGACTGTGCATTTTCATCCTTATGCGCCAATAGAATGAGCACAACGTCTGTTTGGCGTACCGTCATCTGCGTCCCACCCTTTGCCTTTCCCTTCACAACACAACCTTCATACACAAACGAGCTATGCTCCAACCTCACAACAGGGTTGCCAAGAGTCGTTTACTAGTTGAACCTCCCTCTACCACATCGTGGACCACAAATGCTCTGCCCATCCAATCCACTGCCTCGCATATGTGCATTAAGCTACTGAAACAACCTGTAGGCGTGGGTACCATAGAACAGCACGGAAATAGCAAAATGGCCCTATGAATAAATGCGCAGAGAACCTCTGCACGATTGCACGTGCACATAAGCTTCATATATCGCAGCGGGCAGCATGAAACGTAGAATAATCTCTGGCCACGCTGTCCAGACGAGCATTCGTTTAGCTGCTTACTTTCCGAGGAGACCACCGCACGCTTGTAAAGCGAGAGAAAACGTCTCCACATATGGCCCTTACACGCGCTCACAGAAACTACACAACACACGCTGCTCCCACAAACAGAGCAGCCAGCTGTCCTTCCCGCGTACAGTTCTATCAGCAGCTGGCACTTATTTCCAATTGTTTTGGGTTAATGTCAACTAAACGTACACAACGCATGTTGGCCGTTTCGTCGGCCGAGCGTCTGTCTTCTCTATTCCCGGTCGCCTGCAGAGAATATTCCACCATACACAGCCAGGGTATTCTCCAATGCTGTCTAACTCGATATAAATCGCAACGTAGTCGCTAGATTCTCTTACAGTGTATTGATATGCCCATGGATGTTGCCTCACCAATTCACCAACATCACTTCCAATTCCAGAACCTGTCTCGCATATATACGTTGAGCGTATCAAAACAGCCTGCCCCATTAAGGGCCCAACAAGAACACAGCGTAAGATAGTACAGGCTCTGCGTCTTCTCCGAATGCAGTTCCACGCGTTGGCACGCCAGCAAATATTCATGCGGGACACCAGAGGGCCCGCAAAGTGGCACACACTATAAACACGCCCAGAAAATGAATTTGCTTTGGGCGCTTCAGTTTCCCTAAAACTGGTCGAGCAGCTCAGCGCATGCACCGTATTATGTGCTTACCTCCTGGGGGCATCAATGCGCTACTGTTACGCCAGGTAAAGCTTCATGACTCGCCCCCAGTTTTGCGCCAACTCAAACCGCCTACCCAGATGCTATCCGCTAAAAGCTGCATTTTCCTATAGCATCAGACGCCGCTGGGTTCTAGCATGGCAAACGGAACGCCGGTAACCTGAATACAAACTACTCAACTATGCTGCAAACTGCGTGAGGACTCCTCTAAGTCACTCGTTGAAGGTCAGTGAGCATCGGGATGGGAAAAGCGCATTACGCGCCCCATGAAGCTCTGTTGCATGCTCGCCTCTGATTATGGGGAGGTGCGACGGCGAACGATTATTAGTTGCATATCTCTCAATTGCTTGTGCTGCGAACACCCGCCTGCACAATGAGTTATGCTATCTTCAATGGCACTTAAAAGTAGTAAAGTGTAGAATTGCGTCGTGCGCTGCGCGGACTGTTACAATCTTTAGGCTGGTTGCGCCGTCGGCCCCGCGTCGCCTTGTCCTATTTTTACCATCTACAGAACAGCTTCCAGCGGACATAACCGGGCTAAAGGCGATTGCGCTTTTACGTTCGATACAAATCATCGCGTAGCCGCTGCGTCTCCGACTACGCAAAGCGTTGCAGGTATCTTGCCACACTGACGCAGCTTGTAACACCAGATCATGTCATGCAACCGTTCACTGCGTACCACAGCACCCTGTCACAAAAGCTACTGAAAGAGAAGACGATACTAAGAGAACTCACCTTGTTCGTCGCAGTGCAGTTCAAAAAGATTGCGCGTCTGATGTATGCATCCATCCGTGCCACCAGACAGTCTAAAGAGTACCAGGACCCACACGGCCTCCAAGAAAGTGAAGCAGCTAACTGAGTGCACGCGCTTTTAACAGAACAAAGATTGATCGTACAAGTTGAGGTTCCGGCACACCAAGAACAAGCGCGCTTGCTCACAAACTGCATAATTCCAGTTCTCAAGATTGCAGGTTCCCTAGCACACCGGCAGGCCTTGCGCAACCCCGCATATGCAGCCGTTGCTGACTTAAGGGGGCAACCGAACCAATGCAAGCTTAAAATTCACTGCGAAACGGGGCATCTGGCTCATCTGGCAGCATGTGGAATCATTGGTGTAGCTTGAAGTCTCCGAAAAACAAAGAAATTCGGAAGTGTGGAAGACTTTTTTTAAATAGAAAAATCCTTGAATATGAGGAACACTATGGCCCGACGGCAAGACCCTGAGCACCTTTACTTCCCTTTTAAAACCTACGTATGGAGAGAATCCTCTTTGTAACTCACCATATGGAAATCGATAGAGAAGCCGCTAGTTGTCTGCCAAGCGCTTGGAATATGGGGCCCCGTATCACGTTAGCGTGTTATTGTGGAGGGCTGTTAAAACCAGCGTGTGGCAATATGGCCTGGAAGACTACAAGTGACTCATCTATACTTTGCGCCTACTCGAAACTCGAAAGCCCTCAATTAAACCAACCAAACGAGAACGAAAGCCCATGCACTACAGGCTCTGCGTCTGTTTGAGTAGACACAGTGCGAAGTCACACTGCTCATGCTGCACACACAGTCGGCCGCCGCCTGATCGATCCTTCTCCCTTCCTGCCGTTCTCCCGTCAGGCAACTACAATCACAGATAACCGCGGTAATTGCAAGTGTCTCATAACGTTGTGTCCAAATCATCACGTGGTCACTGCTGCCTCCTACCACGGGTTGGGTGGCAAATAATGTGCCTCACCAATTCGCGGATTCCCTTGGATGTGTCAGTTTCTATGTTCCAAAAGCATATCCACTGTAGATCCACGAGCACGAGAATGTGACACACAAAAGCCTGGAAACCTCTACTTCTGTCGTTGCACTTCGAGAAAGCTGCTCGCTCGCAGGTGCACATCCATGCCTGATCCCGCACAACAGGAAATATAACAGTAACTACACTCACACCCAGAAGCTGCATGCCGCATGGGCGACACAAACTGTGGCTGCTGAGAGCTCCTGAACACTTTACTTCTGCACTTAATTATGCTCATACGTCCTGCGCAAGCCAGAGCACGATCGTAACGGGAAGAAGAACGCTACCAAGTGCTCACATACTAAGTAATACCCACACAAGTAGATCGTCTAGCTCTCCACCCGGCACAAGTGTATGTAGGATGTCGCAAAGAACCAATTTCAATTAGTGCAAGGGAACCAACAAAACCTTAATAGAACATGCAGAACCACGCCGCTGGTGCATGAGATGTTCCCTAATCTCCCCGTCTTGCAATGCCAGCAAATCCATGCTTTCCATGACAAAGAGAATAGTTCATGCACGGGAATTAAAAACGGATTTTCCGTGGTCTTTTCCCAGTGGTTCGGGAAAATTGCTGTGAACAAACCTCCGGCTAGAGGGTCGTTCGAAAGAAATCAGTTGCGCATTCAGATAGTGCACCTACTTAGACACCCAGGAGCTTGTCATGCCAGAAAGACGAGGGATGCCTTGACAGGGTCGCCTTGCTTTGTGGCGTCCAAAGGCCACAAAATGAGCTACTACTTTCACCCAGCTACAGGCCGCACCCCACCTTCCGGCATTTCCATTCTACCGCCCTGCCCTCCATCGTGCATATGCGGGCTAATTGCCAATGATGCTGAACGGTTGGCACAAGTCATTTTGTATTTGCTGCATCCTCACACCACGAAGTGCACTGCACGTGAGCTTCCACGTAAATTCACGGGCGTGCTTCATTATGCCAAAAACTGTGTGTCAGGACAGTACAGCGCATCGAAACACCTTACCCCAGCAAGTAGCAAAGAAGAACACCGCAAAAGCAGAATCAGGAGTGTTTTTCTCACAATCCACTTCCACAACTATGCGAATATAATGTCTGAAACACAGCAGTACCCATAACCACACAATTAAGATGGATGAGCTTTTAAGTGCATACTTTCTGGGCAAACCAAGGTGAACTGCAACGCTAGACCAGATTGCCATGCGCCTACCAATCGTAACACCAACTGCAAAACGATGCAGTTTGCAGAGTGGCTCGATCATTTCAAATCAACACTTTGAAGGGAGGGGCCGGCCGGCAATGATCATGGCAAAGATAATTGACGCGAGGGAATTCAGGTACGTTGTATCCCGTTGGCTTTTAATGAGGACGGAACGGTGCTACAAGCACCGAGCAGCGACGTGGCTTGCCGGAAAGAAGTGGCACCTTCATAGATTTCACTTCGTATTCAGTTTTACGATCTCGCCAAACCAGAAACGCTAGACTAGGAAACGAATTCAACCCTTCTTATATGACCTAACAGCTTAGCAATGGGGTACGGTTTCGCTTTCGGTTTCTTAAAGAGCAGGCCGTTTCTACTACCACTCCTCCGTCGTCTCCTTTTTTCTCTAAACCTGCCCTTCGGTGTCCCCATTCTCTCACGGACCAACTGCCCTTATACCTAATTGGGCTAAACGCTACTCTTACCGCATCTTCGGAGAAATCACTGCGTAGCCTCTGCTTCCTGCTACCACGCACGGCAGGCATTGTTTGCCGTGTCCTCGTCTTCCCCACGAAATTATATAACGAATTAAGACGCATAGAACGAGTAGGCCAAATACGAGCACGGAGAAACCGAAGGAACCTCAGACGCTCGACGCACCCACAATTTGCATGCAAACACCTACAATTCCATGGCTGCCCCCACTCAGCCTGAAGCACCCAGACCGCCCAACACAATGAATTAGGCTTCAATGGCATACACTCTGGACAAAATGAAGGGCAACAACACAGCAACAACAGGCCTGCCCACAACGCGGCCGGGGATGCGAGCATGCAGAGTACATAGGCTCACGATGCTCGCAGATGCGGGCAACTATGTGCAAGCGGAGAAAATTCAAACAGTGCAGGAGAATCGATCCCAACCTAGACATCAAATGGAAAGTAATGGAACTGTCTGAGAGGAGCGTTTCTATCGAAACACTTCTCTTTGGAAGCCCTCGATTCACCACGAAGGTTCACGACGCTGGGACAGCATCAAGTGCGCGCAGACAGATGGAATGCCTTCAGCTCGCCTCTGCATAGTGTGCCGGGATAATATCAACCCTTTACCGATATGCTAAATTCGTAGGGGAAGTTAGGAACGCATTCATAAGCTGCGCATAGTACGAACACGAAACAGCTAACTAACCTCGCCTAGCCAGAAACACCCACACGTAACCCGGGTTCCGCCTTCTTTGTCCCTGTGCTTTAGTTTTATAGTGATCTGATGGATCCGCTTCGATTCGCAAGAGCCGGGCGGATTCATACAACTTGAGTTGGTCTCCCCTTCGGCCCCACCCTGCCACTCGTTACTCCCGCCATCCAGAGAACTGCTACCACCATATGTAATGGAGCTGGCAATCAGTGTCGCTAAACCTTCGACGCAGAGCATGCTACAGGCACTGCTGTTTCCCACCACGTAGTGTGCTGCACGTGTACTGCCTACCTCATTCACTGCGAGCGGGAGCGCATATCAGGTTTCGAGTACGATGCCCCAGTGGTTACCAAAGGAGAGCACGCCTAAGGCAAAGCAAAACTGAGTGATTCCCCACATTGCAGCTTTGCAAAAGCGCGCGCATACAAAAACGCATCCACTGTTGCTCCCATACAAGCTGTAATTTAGCAGTACCCATTCGCGCGGTTGGTGCACGCGGTTCAGGTACCTCATACGTGCTGCATAGAGTTCGAGCTGAGGTGCTAAACTCTCCGGGTCTCCGCATCTCAGGACCCTACGTAAGTGCCTACTGCCTGGGCAAGCGAGTATTCACAAACGTGCAAAGAATATGCTCTGGTTCCTGGTAGCATACTTGGGCGGCAAACTAGAACGATCGCTCCGTTTGTGAGGGCTTCGCCTTACCGTGCCTGTAGACGCGCTCACACGAACTACACAAGCCAACAGTGCGCTCGCGTGCAGATGCGCTAGCTCTCAGCTGTGTTTTTCCGCCGACAGAAAGCGGAGCGAATTGAACTCGGGACAAACAAGCCCTAGTCTTCATATATTAATCCGAGTCTGGCTAATCCCCTTCTCAGCGCGGGTTCTGATCAGTGCCGTAATAACCCATTATCGTAATGAGTAGATATGAAATTTTTCGAGACAACTGTAACTTGTTAAAACAGCAAATAGATGAGCCTATTAGAATAAGATTAGTTTATCAGGAATAGTTGAGGCAAGACGGTGTAGCTGACTCCATGTGACTGCGGCGCGTCCTTGGCGAAGTGTTCCTTTCAAGATCAACGAGAAACGACAATCCTCAAGCTGAAGAAGATACATCACGTACGAGAACGGAGGTGTGTTGTATCATGTTCTATGCCTTGCATGTTAATGGTGAGGTTTGAGAGCACCCTGCCGTGAGACGTCTTGCTCGGAAAAATATCAATCACGCATCCGTGGATTCCAGTTATTCCAAAAACACAACACCGTTATTATCCTGCCATGCCACGCGCATCGTCCACATGGCATCCCCTCCGTCCTCATTTTGTATTCCACAATGGTATAAAAATGAGCTATGTTTCCTTGCTTTAGTTCATGCGAAGCCACACTGCTCCACATAATTAGCGTTGGTCGCGCCTTCGGCAGCAGGTTCACCTTTGCCATTCCCCTGGTGCCATCGTGAATAACCTGTCTGAACTCCAACTTCCCTACGGATTTGACTCAAATCGTCGCACAAATGGGTTTCAACTACCTAATGCGCTGCACGCATAATGCCCCGTCAATTCACCTACATGGTTTGTAATGCAAGACTCTGTCTCGCGGAAGAACGCCGCAGCGCTGAAACACTGTCCCGTCGCAGACACCAAAGGAAGGCACAGTAAAAAGGGCAGAAGGTAGTACGCATTATCGAACTGTGCCTCTGCAAATTCGCGCGCATGCACATACGCTGCCACATATATCACCAGACAGCCTGAATGGTAGCCGTTCTCACAAACCAGCCAACAAGATAAAGGGTGTTTCAGAATTGCTAAAATGCCACGCTGCTAGACGCGTAGCACACCAGAAGGCCTGGCTGCCAATTGGGCATACTTTCTGGACAAAATTGCGTCGAGAACAACGCCGGAGAAGTCATACCCATACGGCGCCCGCTCACATGTGCACGAATATTGCGTAACGGCAGAATATTCACGCATGCGGAGAACCACAGCATACAGTGTAACACCTTATCAAACCGAGCTGATTTCAACCAGGGCAGACCAAATGAATACATGCTTAGTACCAACGGGAAAACGATGAGGTGCAGGTGGGTGAACGATGCGGCGTTGCTGAACCGCTTTTCGTTCGAAGACTAGCAGCTGTCGAAAATGTTTAAGGCGTTCCGTAGGCTCCATGTGCTTACAGAGCATATGCGTGTTTCCAGCTTGTTCCTCTGTCTACTATATTGGAGTGCATTCAATAATTTGCCGTGCATGCGGGTTTCGCATGTTCCTCTCTAAGCTCCATGCGTATGCATATTTGGGCAGCTTTTGTTTATCTCGCTGCCGCCTGCCCGCCTCCCACCTCTATTGCTGTTTCCCTTAGAACAGAAGCAGGTAATACTACCACAAGCCGCAATTAATACTACTAAACCCTCGGTGCAAACCAGTGCTCAGTTACTGCTGCCTAATACCACGCACTGCGGCATGCACATACTCATTCACCAAATCGCTATAGTCGCATCTTATGTGAAATTCTCTATCGCAGATGCATGTCAGCTATCGGCTACCTTGCTTGGGTAGCTACCAAAGAAAAGCACAGTTCGAGAAAAGGAGCTGTTACTTCGCTTAGCACCGCAGATCAACGAATTTGTACCCATGCACAAGCACGTCCATGATTTCCGCCATACAAGCTGGACAATAGCAATATCCATAGAGTACCACAAAAGATGAAATTGCTCCGGGCACCGTAGGGGTGCTACGACCTGCTCCAGCTGCTAGACACTGCACGACTCCGCAACGGTGGGAGCGCACTAAACTCATACTTTCTGACCAATATAGCAAAATATTGCAACTCCAGAAAAGAGTGCCTCACGGCGAGCCCGTAGGAGCTCGCACACGATCTGAAGAACATGCCGAAGCTCTTACGTCTCACGCAAAAGGTAAGCAGACCCATATTATCAGATTGAGTCGAATATCACGCGTGGCAGGCGAGTCGAGATCTAGATAAAATCCAGTTGCAAAACAATACACCTGGCTGCAACTGCCCTATGTGTGGAACCGCTTGTTGTTGGAGGCCCAGCGTCAACCGAAAATACCTGAAAAATTCGGGCAATATCACGTGAGTGCAGGCCGAGGGCTTGTTTCCCCTGTGCTGCGGTCATTCGTGTTTGAGCTGTGCCAACACGGCGGTGTGAACTACCTAACTAGTACAATATGGTAATAGTGAGTGGTACACTCACAAAGTGTCTCTTCTCGGAATACATTCCTCCTGCGGCGCAGCTTGGCATGCCCAAACGTCAGCTGCACCATTAGCTACAGGTCCCGTAGTCTATTGTGCAAAACAAAAATGCGGCTTGGGTTGGCAGCGCAGTACTCCGCAGACAGGTAGTTGCTGTACCCGCCAGCGCAGTACTCCGCAGACAGGTAGTTGCTGTACCCGCCCTCCCGTTAAACAGGATTTCTAACTAATTTAACATTAACAAAAAAATGCCCATGAATAATTCATAGGAAGTTGGTTATTATGTGGTCCTAGTGGTACTGGTAAAACTGAATTAGTAAAAGTGTTCATGCATAAAATGACTGCTCGCCAACGCTACAGGAACTCTGACACAAAGCATGGAATAGCGAGCACACCTAGCAAGTCATGGACTGCATTATATCTGCTTCACCAACCACATCCTCGGTAATGCGGAACTCTTCCTCACGAACGGAACGACCATAGGCGCAGGTGTGCAGAAAAGAAGCGCCTTCGTCTCCTTACAGCGGGCTTCCACCAATCAGCATCACATGCATTACCTGCCAGCAACTAGCCTAAACCATAACAATGCGAATGCAGCACTACATAATAACGGCAAGGTGCACCAGGAAAGTGTTTGCATACTGCCTGGACAGAACACATCGCTTGCGTCTTCGTAGAGAAAGCTTTGTATACCGGAACCCCAAACGCGCCGAAGCAACTGTTAAACCCCTGGATATCCACGATACCCACAATTAAGTCCTACTTGCCACAACTTCATGCATGCAGATATGCATCAGCGCCTACTCTTAGACACGGCGCCAAGAAGCTGAATGTGCCTAGGGAGTCTCAGAGATGGATTTTAGCTCACGCTGCTAAGAGCGGCCATCCCCGTAACTCTGCTAACAAATTACGGGCATACCTTCTGGAAAGAACAGCACAGCATCGCAGCATCAAACCAGATTTCGCCGCATAGCTGCGTACATAATCCTACATTGCCCCCGCATCCAGGTCCCCTAGTTGTTATACAACAATACTGCGTATACTTATATCAGAAAACGGAGGTGATGTCAGCTAGACACCCGAATCGACCAGCAGCTTAATGCAAACTGAAGATGTGTGCAGCTGATTGGGCTATTATTCTTGTCGAAGTACTTCTTGGTGGACGTCTAGAGCCAATCTAAAACGTTATGGAGAACTACTGTAGACGAGCTTATCCCTCGCCGCTGTTTACCATGTTGGAATTGTCCCGAAGCCTCGCCGTGAGATGCCAGACCAAAACGTAGTGGCCCATTCACAACCCACACCTATTCCAAAAACAAACCATATAGCCAGTGTCACCAAACAACCCAACTAGGACACCCGCCTGTGATGCGGTGTCCGATTTCATTTGTGCTGCCCAGTGGGTAGGAACGGACCCCGTGGTGCTCCGTCAGTCTGCGCAAGGACCACGCTGATTCACACAGTCGTGATGGTCGCGTCTTCCCTAGGCGTCCGAATTTAGAGCTTTCCGTGTTAGGAGAATTGACGCCATCATGCATAAGTGTCTTGCCCGTAAACCGTACTTAAACGCTTGACGCAAATCGCCGAGTAATCGCTTCTGCCTCGTAACACATGCTGCGCTGCAACAGCACTTCCACACTTTACTCACTGGAAACGCTGATAGTATTAGATTCTATCTCATAAGCGCATGCCGTGAATCAACACCCTCCTGTAGATAAAGAAAAGCAAGAGTAAGTGCACTTTCCCTCTCACCGAACCTTTATAAATATACACGCATGCCCACACACACATCTACGGTTGCTCGCATACAAGCTGAAACGCAACAGTACCCATAGATTCGCCCAAAAGATGCACTTGGGCCGGCTGCTGGACAATTGCTGCAACCTGCTGTAGGTACTAAACATGCCGAAGTCCCTCACCGCTTGCAGCTAATTATGGGCATACATTCTGATAGTAGCACCGCGCCGTCGCACCGCCAGAGAGAAGGCTTTGACGTATAGCTCCAGTCGATGCCATATCGCAAACCACAAAATCCACTGGAACTTACAAGCAGTACTTCCCTAGCTTTCAGGCAAACCCTGCAGAAGCCTAGTAGAATGCCGACCCTATCTGAGGAAGGTCGAGCAAACTGAGCCCGACATGACTACCAACTGCAGAGCGGTACTGCTTACTACATGAAGTCGAATTGCCTGATGTTGGAACGCACGCAGCAATGGAAAATGTTCAGCACATTTGTGGAGAATCACATGTGTGCAGACACGCGGCCTTCTTCCCGTTTGCCTCTACCTGCTGTATAATCGATCGCTGTTAACAATTTCTATCACGCAGCTTCTGTCAACCTCGGTGTTGCACGATACTCAAAACCTGCAACTATCCCACACACAATGGCCTCGTTAATCCAGCCAAACTATATGCTGCCACCTGCACGGTGCTCCCGGCCTGCGCTTGTGCTGCCTAATAGTTACACAATGGCCCTGCGGGTTCCGCGCTCTGCTGTGCATTCGCTATGGGGAACGTGTTCGTTCTCCTGCCGCCCACCGCCCGCCCTTAGCTATTCTCGTTATTCGCATAAGGATTTACAGCGCGCGCAGCTAGTCTGCCTATCAATATTTGTATTCCTATGGCACAAACCTCCCCTCAGCCGCTGCCACCATGGATAAAGTATTGAGTTGCACCTATATTTCGCCACAAATTCACCAACATAGTTCCTAATGTATGACAAACGGCCGCTGCACGTCAAAACTGTTCCAGCAGAACCCAGAGGAGAGCGCGACTTAAGCAAAGCAAACGATTGCTTTTCCTCACACTAAAACGACACACATCTGTGTGCATGCACGCGTATATACCCTGAAACTTGACATAACGAAAAATCGATTCCATATGCTTGTTGGGTCCACATACGTCCTGCACAAACGAGAGAGCCATGTGACGCACGAAAAGGCCTTGATACATCGCACCCAGACACGCATCCAAACAACTACATCTAGCGCATGTTCTCAGCCAGATCTTGCGTAAACACGTAGCAGCAAGCGAAGTTGACTTCGGCCAGGATGAGCACGTCTAGGGTAGCTGAGTATCAACAACAAAGAGATGCGGGCATCTGCAACCGGCCACCCTGTTGAATCACTCCTAGTTGGGTGCCTAGGAACAACCTCAAATGCTCAACACTATTCGTAGAGAGCACGCGCGTGCAAACCCAAGTTCTGCCTACCCTGTGCCTCTGCCCACACTGTTAGTGTGTTGTCAACACTGTGCCGTCAGATACTGAAGCGAAGGAAGAGTGAATTGCTCACGTGTTACACCAACACCACACAGAGAGAGTGACCTATTTGGTTCGACTATGAGGTGCCTGTGAATGAATGTCTGTGAATGTGTGAACGGATTGCCTGAGAGGTCATTGTGTCTCTCGCAAAATCATAATATTAGTTGTCGAAACACCCGTACAACGTAAATTCTACGTTATAGAGACGTTTCAGTGCAAAGACCCGAAACTTGTTTCACCATGGCAAGGCGAAGGGAGTCTCCATTTCTTCTGGCACTGCAACTTCGCAAGCCTGGAGGCAGGTACAAATCCACGTGTGCTCTCATACAAGCTGAAACGTAACAGTAACCATGGTCTCACCCAGAAGCTGCATTCCTTTCGGTTGCTCGAGGCTTCGCCCAAAATGTCGTACCCGCTAAAAGTTTCGCCTCCCTCTGCGCAGCTGTGCCAACCTATATTGCTCATACGTTCTGTACAAAAAGCGCGTGACAGAGTAGGCTTCGACACACGCTTGCGTAGACTCAAGACTAGAAATTGCCTACCCAACGGTGTTCGCACATGGCCGTTCACTAAGTCGCAGGCAGGTACTGGGGAGACTCCTATCAGCCAGCCGCATTGATTGCAGCCAAGACAAGCGAAACGTGTTATGGCTAAGCGCCAACTGCAAAACGCTGCAGCTGGCTCACACTGGAGTAGAAATGTGCAGTTGGCTCTAACTGGCGTCCGTCTCGATTGGCGTATTCTAGGAGGCCCAACAAATGTCAAACGTGTTCATGAAGTACTGGAAGCATCAAGTGAGCTCAAAGCGATTGGCTGCTGATCGTCTGCGTCTGCAGAGGCAGGCCATAAGCAGGCCCCCGCTCCCCATAAATTGCTCATGCTCCTAACGCAGAACTTCTTTACTAATCTTGCCAAACCAGAAGCACCCGCCGGCAACTGGTATTCCCCTTTCATTTGTGTCTCCTACTAATGACGTATTGACCTGATGGTTTCGCGTGCTGCCCATGTATGGAATCCAGAAACTCGTGTTGGTTGGGCTACGGTCGCTTCCCGCCCCTCGCTATTGCTAACGTAGGCAGAATTTACCGCTATACATACCTCGGATGCCTCTACATTTTTGACACAGATTGTCACATAGTCTCTACACCAGCCTAACACATAGTCCCCTGCGTAAGCGCGGCCTAACGCATTCATTAAGATTGCTTTTCATGCCCAAATCAGTCTCACAAACGCACAGTGCGTACAGAAGCGGGAGGGGCCGGTGAAAGACAAGATTAAAACGATAGTAGATTTTGCTATTTTCCACATTGCAATTTCCCATATCTGCACACACGCACGTGCGAGTCCTTGTCTAGTCCTTGCGCACGAATGGTAACTAACTTAGCTTAGCAAACGGCGGGTTAGACACAGTCCCCAGCGTACGTCGTACTCACCGGCTGTGAATCGCCACATTTACTTCCGCTCACCGCCCACTGAGAAAGCGCTGATTAGCTCACTGCAGATGGCCTGCCCCACACGCGAAAGTCCAGTGTTGGAATGATCCAAAGTACGGAAGCCCATAAAGATGCAGGTGTGTATATGCACGGCAAATAAGAGATGCTCACCGACTGTTAATCACCACGCCTACTACCTTTTACGCCGTGAACGCAGCTTCCTACCGCTTCTGGATATACCCGCGCTTACACTAAACGCATGAAATGGGTACATATACGCCAAAACACGAAAATAACTCAAAATGCAGATGTGTAGATTGACGCAACAGCAGATGCTGTACACACTGGCTACAAATAAACACCTGGTCTGCAACACCTGCTTCGCTGTGGCTGCATTTTATTGCAGTCCATACAAAATTTCCATCCCCAAACTCGAAGTCTTCAATGCCTGGCTCTCCTTGATAAGCCTACTAAATGCGAACAATACGCTACATCTGTGCTTACCCTCTGTGAAATATCGCATCGGCGACCACTCACCAAAAACGATAACACAGACCCGCTGCTCTCCCTCCGGATTGACGTTCCCGTAAGCCTATTGTTCCAATGCTGGCCATGCTCTAAAAGGCAGCTTAAACCAGGATGTGTACAAACAGACCACAGGAGAGACCATACGCACAGGCTGTGAATCGCCAAGTCTACTGCCATGCACACCGTGAAGGTACTCCGTGTCTCCCTACATGCAAATACCCGTTGCCATACCCAAAGGGTGCATTGCTGGCAAATGGTCCGAAATAACACGTCAGCGCACACCGTAAGTGTCTATAGACACCCTACAGCAGACGAAGTACGCACTGGCTGTGAATCGCCATCGCCTCTCGTCCCAAATATCCGTTGCCATACTCAACGGGTGCAATTCTGAGCTATGCTGCTAAATACAACAACACCGCACGCACCGGCTGTAAATCACCAAGTACAGTGCAATTAGCCATACAGCGTTGCTCGCCTCGTTGCTCTCTCTGCCAAAATGCGTTGTCGTACTCAACTGTGCCGATGCTTGCCTACACTCCAAAGTACAAAGGTACCTCAAACTACATCTGTGTAGGCAGGCAACGGCAGACACCAGACCCACTGACTGTCAATTATCGTATCCACTCTCAAGCACCACACGCCGTGAACACACCTTGTTGCATAGTGCAAAAACCCGTCACCATGCCCATCTGATCGAATGTTGAGATTTGCCCCAAAATCCCAACGTTGTTCATGTTCATATACATATACCCACAGCCCACAGTAAAGGGGGTACATACGGGCTGTGAATTGCGGCAGCGAATGCCACACACGATACGCTGTCAACGCACCTTGCTGCAGATGGGGTTAGATACACTCGTGGTCTTAACTGTAAACAATGGCTAATCGAAAAGCCTACTTTACAAAGGAAGACCAGAACCAACCTTCACGAAAAGGTCCATAGACTTAGGACGTCCTGTTTCCCAATTGTTACTGTGCAGTGCTGATTGGCCTCGCCCGGAATACATCCGGGAGGCGATCCTCCCAATGAGAAATTTCAGCTTCCACACATAACAGCTCTTATATATATCGTAAATGAAAGACCATGGATCCAGGAAGCAGTTTAAGCTTCAGGTAATCTTCAGCCAGCATGGGTCCCCTTGCTCACAAGCTGTGAAACAATACATGGCTGCCACGTACCAGGCACCGTGAAAGCAACTGAGCTCTCTCTCTGCTAATATCTGGTTTCATACTTAGAGAGGCGATTTTGCTGACGTTTGCACACGACGAAAGCATATGCGTAGACAGTAATGCAGACATCGCGCGTACCTCCTACGAAACACCACATCTATTCCCTTCCACCATGCAACGTGAAATTCGTCTTTCTGCAAATGCCCCTTTCCATTCGCAACCAGTTCGGCACTTATCTGTTCCACAGAGTGCAGCTCAAACCACAGGTGGGTACACACGTCGGAAGAGATGCGGTACGCACCGGCTGCAAGTGAGTCAATCTACTGCCACACAACATACACAGTAAACGCACCTTACCGCCCCCTCTGCAAGCATTCCACCCCTATATGCAATGCCTGCAGTTCACGAATGGAAGCTTCTGAGTGCGAACACTAGCTCAAACCACAGGCCTGAACCGCCAAGCAGCATGGGCTGAGCGCACTCTCTGCGCAAAGCCTCATATCCTGTCATACCTCATACACCGTTACCGCTTGGCTGTTCTCCCTGCAAAATAGCTGTTTCCTTGCGCAAAGGGGTCCCGTGCTTGACAGCGCTATAACACGAAAGTAACTCAAGCCATTGGAGTTAAAGATATGTAGCAGAAAGGAACATACCTAACTCATGCTATACACCGCATCCAACCTTCCATTCAGAGAATTAGCGCACCCAGTTGCTCTCTCGGCACTTGCCCGTTATTTCCACCAATCACGTGGTGCTGGTATGTGCCATAAATCACGAAAATAACTCAAAGCACAGGGCAATACAAGCATGCCACCGTAGGCAGCATACGCACCGGCTGCAAAACGTCTCGTCAACTGCCTCACACCACGAGCAGTCAACTCAACGTTTTTCTCTCTCTGCAGGCTTTCCACGCCTACGTACGCTGCCTGCGCCGTAAGAATGGAAGCTTCTGAAATGCGAACACTAGCTCAAACCACATACCTGAACCGTCATGCAGCATGGGGCGCCAAGTGTATGTTGTCTGTGGAATGCCGCATATACTGTCACACATAATTCACAGTGGCCGTGTTGATACTCTCTCTCTGCAGATAGTCGTTTCGCTACGCATATAAGTGTAATGCTGGAAAATGCTCCAACATGTGAAAGTGAATCATGCCACTGGCATTAAAGGCAGCCAACAGTAGAGGACATGCCCAACTCGTGGAAAACACCACATCTAGAGTGCCATTCACACTGTGAAGCATTGCCTCTCGGCAATGTTTGCAACCCAAATCAACTGAGCGCTGGCATATGCCACAAAATACGCAAGCATCTCAAGATCCAACGGGGTGGAAACATGCCACAGCAGGCACCGTACGTACCGGCTGTTAACCCCCACATCTACTGCCACACACAATAAGCTGTGAGGGCCTTAGTTACTCCCTCTGTAAGCGTGAGCTTCAATGGTTATGGGGTTCAATGTAGCCCGCGGGGCACAATGCGGGGTAGCAAACGATGAGCCGAGGCAGTCACCAACAGACTATTCTGATCAGCAAGAGATACATTAACCACACACTGACGGCCACGCACCATACAGAATGACTGCACGTCGTTTCTCGCCGCAGATGTACGTTCCCACAGAGATGCTTTCCAGTACCAACTCCTCTTCCAACGTTTTCAAAACAGCAGACGCACATCCTTTTCAAACAACAGAAGAAACCATGGCTGCACCACAACTCTAGATAGGCGTTTGCAAACCGCAAACAACTTAACGCCCCTTCCCGACGAATTCCACTGCATTTAGTCAAAAGCATTAGTCGCATGTAGGAACGTGCTTCGCGACGTCGATTCGGGGCCCCTAAGCGTATGCATGTAGAAAGAAGGCTTCAGCCCAATGCAGCTTGTCACAGAGCTATCACCTGATGATTCGTCACTTGCTGAAGCACAATGTTAACAAGCACCTTACCTGAAGGGAAGAAGAGCTCACGACCCTGCTGAACGGTGCACCTTTCACCGTTTGGCATCGCTTACTCTGTGAAGGCTTCGTAAATACTAGATCCAGACAGAAAAACAGAGGCACAGTCAAAATGGCATTTGCGCACAGTGGTGTAAGCAACCAACCGTGAAAGTACCACTTCCCCATTTTCAGGCACAATGACTACCACCATGCGCAACGAAGCTAACTGCCCAAGTTGCACCGAGACAACAATTTCTGGAAGGAAATTCGAACTCCCCTGAATTGTACTGCCAAATTACCGGTGGGGCTTTGTTGACTATTTGCTGAAACTACACTGGAAATATTTCCTGCCAAAGATGTAAAAGTATCTGTTGGAACTACACTGGAACCCGCTATGCTCTGCCTCCAAAAGTGATGTCCAGGCGCAACCACGCAAGGTATTGCACCTATGCGAATACAATACATGCTTATCTACATTCAGAAAGCTTGGAGTCAGGCTTTTGAGCATCGCTGACGACATGAATACACTCTGCGGGCTTCTGACTTATCATTCACATAGCCACCTGAATGGCTGTCCAAAACACTACAGCACTTCAAAAATAATTGGCGTACTCCCTGATCGCCACAAGGGGGCCAGCGTGGCCAAAGATGAAAATTTTGTGTTGTTACCGGACAGGTGGGTGCAAGAAAGGCGCCACCCATTCGTGCCTCGGTACCTGCATGCATATCCGTGCCCTTGAAACGACTTATACAGAAGTGTTGGCAGCCATCCACCAGCTGCCAAAATCACAAAATGCCGACAATTCCCACTGCGCGCACTCCCTAAGACAAACAAACGTTGTTACCTATGCAGTCCACACTCCCTCTTCGCCTCAGTAGCTGTCGCGGTTCCCGCGCAGCCTCTTGGGGGCCCAGCATAACATTAGCACTTGCGCGGCCTATGGGTGCTTTTCAGCACAAACACAGGTTCACTGCTACTCCATGATACTCCATGCTCGTTCGCTCTTATTATACGTGCTGCCGCTCCAAGCATGGGAACGGGTCTGCAACACACCACAAATGCTGGCGAAGATCATGCAGGACCTCGAACCCCCCAAAACAAGCAATGCCTATATGCACGCCCAGATGCTGATTTCGCTTCAAGCATCTCAGAGTTGGGAATAGCTCTTCACGTTGTTTAACGCACACAACTAATCATCTTTGCCAACGAATTATCTGTATACGTTCTAAGGCGCTATATAATATCCAAAAAAGCTTTCATTACCCCGCAACGGTACGCGCGCACACAAACAGCATCGAACTGCATACACGCGCCTGGCCCACAGATGCAGGCTTCGTACCTCTCAGCTAAACGATGCGTGGAATATCGGCAGATAGAGCAGATTTCAAGCAGGGCACGCGAGCCGAGCCAAGGCATAATGCCATGGACAAAAAGATGCAGTTGTGTGCATGGGAATTCGTTGCCAAGCCGCTCCTTTTTCGGAAACAAACAGGAATTAGAGGTTCTGAAACTTAGCACGAAACAGCAAGCAGGTGAAGCACGCTGCGGTGCATCTCGTTGAACGGGTGCTACGAATCTCCTGCAGCGATATGGTAAGCTCGACAGAATATCAATGCAGCATTCTCTACTTCAAGCATACAGGTATACTAATGTTGCCAAAACAGAAACACCAGGCCTCAACACGGGCTACTAGACAATGAGACACGGCTTCCGCGCCCCCTAGTGTGAACCCAATGAGAATAAAATTCTGGTTCTCCTTTGGGCCGCATACCGCACTTCGCAATCGTCATCATCTGCAAACAGCTGCCATCAAACATAACTTGGCTGATCGGCAGTATCCGACGAACCTATCTGACGAAGTGTTCCCACGAGTCTAAATGTGCGCATACGCATGCATGTCTGTTCGCATACGTGCAGAAGCGTAACAGTACCGACAGACTTGGAATGACGCGCATTTCTTTCTGGTGCATGGCCCGCGCGACTCACGATTTGAAGTGACGGGCGTTTCGCATTACCGCAGATCTGAACCAAATTATGCGCCTACTATCTGGCGAGAACAGTGCGTCCATAATGTCCATAGAGGCATGCGACCACAAGCTAGATATCCACACAGTGTTCGTAGATCTGGCTTCCTAGATCTCACCAAACACTGCAAAGGGCAGATCCAGCGGATATCATGTGTGTCAAGAAATTCCATTACCACACGGATACGAACTCCAGCACAATGACGCTGAACCGCTGATATAGCGCAGCCACTGCTGAAAGGCTAAGAACAGCTGGGACCTAAAGGCATTGCATTACCATTTCCCGAAAACGTATATGCAGAACGACAGCCTACGTCCGCGTAGAATAGAATCCATTAGCAACAATATAAATATATGTGTTTGTGTGAGTATGCATACTCTCTGCCAAACGCCGCGAGCTATTGCACTGCCAAAAATAACCCTTCCACACAAGCACCGGCATACGAGAAAACACCACCCAGCTCACACATGAACACTACATACATCCCCGTCACATAACGCGTATACTCCTACACGCAAACCTAAACAACTGCAACGAGGCCAAGCAAATGAATCCAAAGCTGAACACAAACTGCCCAAACAACGCGCCTAACAGTATGGCAAGCCCCTGCCGAATCCCTTTTTGTTGGAAGGTTGGCACCAGAAGCCAGTGCTTCAACCCGTCCGAAGAAGGCCACGCACGCACAGACCGACAGTCTACTTCCCCGTTGCCTCTTAGTACTAGGCAGCAGTGCTATCAACACTCTGCCGTGCGATGCCGAGCTCGAACGCAAATGCTTTGCTCATTCCTTGACTCCTCATACACCAAACATTCAAGAGCATACCTTTATCTGTACAGCCAGATATAACTGCCTTCGATATGTGCTGAACGACGAAGCACGGATTCCTCACCCGCCTGTCCAATAACTGCACAAATGTACTTAATTTGTGCGGGTTCGACTGTCAACCACGGAACGCATTTCGCTGTCCGCTTCACCGCCAAAACAGCTACCACCGTACGCAACTACGATGGCCTTCAACAGTGCTATATTTTCAGAGCAGATTACATGGTTGCCTCTAATGCCAACTACCACAAGTTGCACTGCATTGATGCTGTCTTACAAATTCATTGACGTCCCTCCTAACATCAGACGCCGTCTCGCAAAACGCATTGTGCATGCTTAAAAACACTGCCCCAGTGGACACCAAACGCGAGCACGCCTAAAGCATTTAACGCTTCTCCGTTTCCTCACACTACACTGCAGCCGACCCACACGAAAGTATGTACATGCGTGCTGTGGAAGCGTATGGTGGAGGTCACATCTGTGACCTCCACTATACGCCTCCACAAAGAATAGAATCCATTAGCAACAATATAAATATATGTGTTTGTGTGAGTATGCATACTCTCTGCCAAACGCCGCGAGCTATTGCACTGCCAAAAATAACCCTTCCACACAAGCACCGGCATACGAGAAAACACCACCCAGCTCACACATGAACACTACATACATCCCCGTCACATAACGCGTATACTCCTACACGCAAACCTAAACAACTGCAACGAGGCCAAGCAAACGAATCCAAAGCTGAACACAAACTGCCCAAACAATGCGCCTAACAGTATGGCAAGCCCCTGCCGAATCCCTTTTTGTTGGAAGGTTGGCACCAGAAGCCAGTGCTTCAACCCGTCCGAAGAAGGCCACGCACGCACAGACCGACAGTCTACTTCCCCGTTGCCTCTAGTACTAGGCAGCAGTGCTATCAACCCTCTGTTCTCCGATGAGAATCTCCAGATGATAAGTGGCATATTCATAAATTGCACATAAGTGAAGGGCAGAACAGTTGAGATAATTGCAGTTCAGCAGTAAGACACAAGCATGTATTACGGTTGCCGTTGGCATCTGTCCGTTGTCATCTGTGTTGCTCAATATCTACACTATATCAGGTGGTTTTGCGTTATGTGCTTCGCGCCCCAGAGGGATTTGTACGTGTTGCGTGCTCCATCCACCCTGGTTTCGAGTTCGCTACAGTGGCTGCTCCTTCATACCGCGTTCTGCGGTGCACATATATTGCCTACAACAACCGCAAACGTCATCTTTACTACCACACTCAGTCTCGCAAATGCATGGTAGCTATCAAAACATCCTGCACTAGTAAGGAACAGAACTGGTACAGTAAACCAAAACCAACTCCTACTTCTCCTTACACTGCACGCCCGTAAATCTGTCAGCATGCACATGCACACCCGTGCTTCATGGCATACTCGCTGAGACATACCAGTACCCTCCACTCCGCCATTTAGATGCGACGGTTTCGGATATAGCATATTCGCCCTCAAATGCTAGAGGTGAGCTGCTAAACACTTCGCATACCCGGAGCTCTGTTATACAAGTATGTGCACCTGCCTGCGCAGAACTTCGCACGAGGGGATTGCCAGAGGAGGCTTCGGCACACTGCGTCCATGGATGGGAGCACGCAAGTTAAAAACGTTCACAAGATGGGGGTACTCTAGCTATCCACAATAATGCTCCTACGTCCATCAGCAAACGGGGACGATCTTAACTAGGGCAGCCGGGAGCAGTGTAAATAATGCTCCTACGTCCATCAGCAAACGGGGACGATCTTAACTAGGGCAGCCGGGAGCAGTGTAAATATCCACTGCAAAATACTATCGCTGGAGGTGCTCTCATCCCTGTAGAATATAGTCTTGCTGGAAAATGTTTAAAACAAAGCAGGGGCATGAAATACGTGCAGACATAATGCCTGCCGAGGCTTAGCTTTTTCTAGTATTGATCAAATAGAAGGTAAAACTTCTAAGCCCTGTGATACCGAGCTCTAATGCACTTCGGGTTACGCTTTCTTCTGTGCTATCCAACCGTTGTATAGTGGCCTATAGGTTCCACGCTCCTTTGTGCACTTACATATGGGCGTAGACCATATGCAGACGACAGCTCGTATCTGCCCGGCTGTCGTCTGCACTTGGCGATTCCCGTCCTCCGCAGGTACCACCATGCACAATTGGGCTAGCGGCCATAACTGCCGAACACTTGACCCAAATTATCTCCCCTTTGCCGCTGCCTCCAACCGCATAGTGAGCTGCAAGAGAATTCCAGTGGGTCCGCTCGTAATGCTAACGCATACAGCTCAGGTAAACACCATGCCGTAGTAGACAACAAAATAAGAGCACAGCTAAGGCCAATGAAAGTCATTCTGCACCCCATACTGCACTTCCGCGGGCCTGTACGCATGGACACAAATGACCACGCCGGGTTGCATACCAGCTGCAACGGAACATTGTCCACAACGCCTCGCGGCATATGAGTTTGCTTGTACACGCATTCTCTCGGGCGAAAAACGCGAGCGACTGCAATTTCAGAAACGGCCTTGCCACACCAATCCTCTGGACGCACGCACAAAACCTGGGAGGCGTCACAATGCATGCCCCATATATCAACCATATAGCTCGTATATTCCTATTTGCAAAGCAACTGGATTCAGGCTGGGCAAGCGCAGGAACGACAAGGTGCCGATACCGACCATGCCGAATCGCGTCTTGTTCAGCGACCACCGCCAGCCGAACGTGTATAGGAATTTCGATGGACAAAATGTAATTGCAGAACTAGGCCTTCCTTCACGTTCACCACTGCCTACTACAGTGGCTTGTTATAGTACCACTCTGTCGTGCGACGCAAAGCTGGAATCAAGACAGATGACATATTCAGGAAATGCAACTACGCAGAAAAAAAAGCAGCTCAACTACATTCACCAAACCAGAAACGCCATCCTGAACTACGCTTTGTGCTGCTTTCTGTGTAATGGAATAGCCGTAAACAGGTCTACCGGTTCCGAGTTACGTTGTGTAAGCACCACGCGGATTGAAACAGCATTTTTGCCTCTTGTTGCTTTCGCCTTCTGCGTTTGTTCGTCGGTATTCACCTCCTCCGCAAAGCAGTTAGCACCAGTCACAACTAGTCTGGCTCTTAATACTCCTAAACATATAACACGCATCTTCACTGCTTCTTACCGCTTATGCCGTGCACGAACACTGCATAACAAGCCCAGTTAGGTCATCTGTAAAGTCAGATCCTGTCTCGAAACCGCATGTAATAGGATTGTGGAAACTAAACAACGCCGTGGTGAAAATACAGGAGCCTTCGGTTCCTCCTCATACTGCGCTTCTACGCTTCTGGGAGCATACACATTCGTGCGGGCTAGCATACAAGCTGGAGCGTACCAATACCAATATCATTACAAGAACATGCTTTTGAGTCGGATGATTGATGGGTTTTGCAGGCTATTCCGTGTGTTTTGCATCTCTGCAACTCCTGCTACTACTTAGGTGCCCACAGCCTGTACAAAGCAAAGAGACATAGGTGCACTACGGAGGGTGCACACTACTTTCTCAGACGCTCGCATCCTACAGAAATCCACTATGATCAACCAGGAAGATCCTCTAGCGTTTCGCCAAACGCGTAAACTCCTACTAGCACGCCGAGGCTTTTGCAACGAGGAGGAATGAGCCAAGCCCATACTTTGCACTTGTGAAAAACCAGCAGCTGGCTGAATAGGGCCCTTGCTGCTGGCCGACAGACAACAATCGGAAACGTTGAAGATGTACTGGAGTCGTCGCGCGCGTGCAGACAGAAAGCGGACTTCACGTTCGCGTGGGACTATTGTGTCAGCATTCTACAAACAATCTGTTGTGCGACACAGGGCGCGAACGAAAATGACGTACACATCCATGAATTGAACGTGCTCCAAGCACAGCCCAACTACTCTCACCAAACCAGAATTATCTACTAGCACTACGGCTTCCCCTTCTCCTGCGTTACCGAACAGCTGCATAGTGCCCTGCAGGTTCCGCAATCAGTTCAGCAAGCTCCAGGGGGATTCAACAACTCACGTTACTCACGTTTTCTGCTGCCGCCGGCGCGTCTACCCCTCCTCAGCAGAACCGTTCCCATCTTCTGCAACTGGGCCGGCCGTCAATCCTACTAAACCATTAAAACGCATCAGTTAGTATACCTGGACTCCTCCTACCACGTATTGAGCTACACATGTACAGAATAACAAATGACGTTAGACCGCCCTTGTGCCAGATCCAGTCCCGCAAATACCCACCGTGTATCGAAGCACTTTGCCGAAGGATAGATCAAACGAAAAAGCAGTTAAAGGACAACCAACATTTTGCTTCTCCGCACATAGGGATTCACCAAATTTGTACGAGCGAAAATTTGCCTTTCTGCCTACATTCCAACAGCCCGAATTGTTCAAAGGTAGCTCAGACATCCAGGCTGTGTAGGCAGGCCACAAAAGACATTCGACGCACTGCCTATGATTGAAGCACATGCACTCCTGCCCACCGCACACCGTGAGGTGAGTGCCTTGCTCTCTTTGCAGATACTGCTTCCCTGGCCAGTCGGTCCAATGAGAAGATATGTTCTATTGTACGAAACCTGCTCAAACCACTGGAGGCTACAGACTATCACAGATGCCCTACGCACCGGCTGCGAATCACAGGTACCGCCATCCATCGTATGTCGTACGCTGAGACCGGATCGCTTTGCTCACTCTGAAAATATGTATTTCCATGCCTGCCGGATCCAATGTTGATCCATGATCAAATATACAAGTGCAACCACATGTATGCACAGGCAGACCAACGCACACACCGTACGCACCGACTTCTCATGTGCAAGTATACTATCACACCGTACACAAATAACACACTTTGCTGCCCTCTCCGGAAATGTAACGGGAGACCCACGTTTCAAAATACAAAACAGCCTCAAAACACAGGTGTTTACAAGCAAGCCAATGAAGGCAGTTGACGCACTTGCTGTGAATCGTTAACCCTACTGGCACGCAGCAAACCCCTACCATGCTGCGCTCTCTGCAAGTGTGTGTTCCTGCTCCACGGCTGCACTACAGCCCAAACTGCAAGTGCGAAAACTGTCAAAATACGGAAACAGCAAACAGGCAGCCGCACGCACATCCTGCGTATCACCATATCTCTTGTCATCCACACCTTGTCCATGGCATTTAATTGTGTGCAAATACTTATTCCCTTATAATACGCCACCAGTGCCGGCATATTACCCAAAATGCGGTCACAAATTAAATTACATATGTGAACAGGCAGGCCATTGCACACGAAGTACGCACATCCTGTGAAAACCCTCGTCTACGAGAACACACCATTCGCCGTTGACCCACCTTGTTGCGCCCTCTGCAAATAGCAGTTCTTATAGGCCACCGGTAAAATCCTAGCTTCCAAATACGAATACAGCGAAAGCTGCAGATAGGTACCCTCTGGCCGGGACTATGGACGTGGGCTGCGAATCACCACATCTACTGTCACCATGAACGCAGCATGCTGCGCCCTGTGCACATACCTATCGCCATATCTTACGAGACCAATGTTGACATGTGGGCAGGAAATGCTCATGCAGCTCAAGCCACATGTGGACAAGCAGGCCACCGTGCACACCATTCGTACCTCCTGTGAAACACTACATGTACTAAAAAGCACCAACCATCTTGAGTGCACCGTGCAGCTCTCTCTGCAAATATTTATTCCCATACACTGTGGGTCGTATGTTGTCATATGCTTCTAAACCAGAACACTGCTCAAAACACCGATGTCTCCAGGCAGCCCAAAGCAGGTGTGAGATTGACTAAGTCAATTATCCCATATCCTGCCTGAAACCCGGCACGCAGTGAGCACTCCTTGTTGCTCTTTGCAAAACTGGATCCTTTGGTTACCATAAACAACGGATCCAATGCTTATGCAGAAGCTGGACGTCCCTGCGTACGGGCGACAGTAGACACCGTAAACACCGCAAGCGCCACGCACCATGGACGGTCAAAGCCTCTGGTGCTCTCTTTGCAAATACCTGTTCCAACGGACTACACTGGGCGCAGGCGTTGATACACCAACCATTCCGCCACTCCCCATACAACATGAATGCACACTGTTTTTTTCCTCGCTCCCCCTCTCTCTCTCTTTCTGCCCCGTCCCCCCGTCAACTTGGCGTACAAAGAGGAGGGAGGCCTAACAGACGTGTCTTTGTTTG
>CAJFCX010000145.1:0-34611 GCA_904066255.1 Eimeria sp. OTU-X | reverse complement strand
GAGAGAGAGAGAGAGAGAGAGATAGACAGAGACCCCCAATCACAATGCACAGTGGCACTTACAGAGTGACAGCCAAAATAAAACAATCACTCAGCATGCATGTACAAGCAGTTTGTAGGCGAATCATTCTAGAGAGACACTACCGATAAAGAGGTACACAGGGTATGCACATGCAAACACAAACACATTACACGAAAGAATGCATTATATTGCAGAAAATGACCCAAGAGGCAAAAGGGCTCGCGCAAGGATAACCACTTGAAGGTACAAAATCCATAGCTAAAGAAGCACTGCACGTCTTCCCCTCAAGACGTAGATACCAACAAGGTTTTGGGTGGGCACTTACCAGAGGGTGTGTTCTTGACAGGATACCTGCTGATGTCGGATCTAATGAATTCATCATTCATCTGCTCCAACAAATGTTGGTCAACAGGAACAAATACGGCAGTGTACCGGCTCTCAGCAAGGTTGAGCAGCTCTTCTCGCAGAAATGCAGCACGCGAAGCCTCTGCTGCTACTGCTGCTGCAGTTTTCTCGTCTGCGGAGCATGCAGGAATTGGCTTGCCATCGCATATTGTTGCTTCCGCTTCTTGTGCCGCTGGAAGGATGGCTTTTCCTGCTGCCGATGCTTCTGCTGCTGATGCTACTGCCATATGCTCAGACAAAATAGTCATCGGAGGCCAAGGGGGCAGCACTGCTGTAGTCTGGGTTGCGTTGTGCCGGACACATTTGCATGCAACAGCAGTGCCTGCTGCTACTGTTACTGCTGAAACCCCTACAGCAGCCGTATAAAAGATTCCGGAAGTGCGCTGGCCAGCACTAGGATTGCGAAACAAACTGATATTGCCGCCATGTTGCTGCTGTTGGAGCCGTTGCAGTTGCCGGTGCATCAGCTGAGACTGAAGGGCACTTAGCTCCTCACTGCCACGCACTGGAACGCGAAGGAGTTCATTTACTCCTCGAGTAGTTGATGCTGTTGTGCCTGATTGCACCGAAGCAGCAACACAGCGTGACGCAGGGGATACTTCCTTTGTTCTGGCTTTTGCAAGACAAGGGAAAAAATATCCGCCTCCCAGTTCATCCCTCCCAGCGGTGGAGGTCGGCAGGAAGGTCTGGCATCTGCTGCCGCAACAAACATTAGTGGCATTTCTGTGCTCTGCTGCTACTGATGCAGATGATGCTGCGTCCAACACTGATGCTGCTTTTCCTGATGCTCCTGAACATCTCCGGCGGCGTGTCCTTGCATTGCTGTTGCTGGCGGATCGTCGGTGAAAGTGTGAAATTTGTCCGTTTTCGTCACATGCACCGGCTGGCCCTGGTCCTGTTGCTACAGCCGTAAAGCGTAAGTTGTGGCGTGCTCGTCGGGGGCCTCTTCGCCTCTTGGGTGAGACACAGCAGTCGCACAATCGCTGTAATGATACGAAGCGCCGCCCTGATCTGCGTGCGTTTTTATCGGGAATCGGAGATTCAGATGGGCTTAGGTGCAGCGAATTCGGAGGGCTTTCGGTGTTAGGATGCTGCGAAAGGCGGCATGGGGGAAGGGAAGGTGAAATTGGGGGAACAGGAGGCTCCTTTTGTTGCCTCTTCCGGGCCAAAGAAGGGCTCATTGCGCCCATCTGCTGCTGCAGCTGCAGCAGCTGGCCAAAGCAACTCCTTAGGTTACAGATATGAGGCAACTATATGGGGACTAGGAGTGATCACAGGAAAGATGTAGCTGTAGGGACACTTAAAGGATCAAAACAAATGCAGGAAAGCCCTAAGGAATGTAGAGCCAAGGGCTAAGTCCGTCCAGTCCTCTTATTGTGCCGCAGATCCAAGAGAAAGGGACGAACTGTTGAACTATATTTATTTCGTCCTCTAGCTGTTGAACAGACACAAAACCGACCGTGGGCGAGCGCGAGACACGCATGCAGCGTCAGTATGTGTGGATCATTCGATGCAAGAATGCCAGAAATATTGAGGATATTCAACTAATCTGGCATACTATGAAGAAACAACACAAAGAAAGGAATAAAATAAACAGGTACGTGCCAGTTTAGGCGAGACTCCGAGGGTCCGGCCAGTCCAGCACTACACAGGCTAGGAGCCCCTGGCGTAAATGACGGGAAAAGGAGCAACAAATAGAAAGTAACAGTTTAAAAATCAAAAACTTCAGGTGATTATTTGGCAAGACACCCAATCTGGCGGAAAGGTCACTCTCTTTGCGGTCTAGTTGATGCCTGCGCTTTCAGCAGGTAGATCCAGTCAGGGGTGGTGGCTGGTCGTCCTGGGGACACTCTAGCGCAGCGAGAGATAAACTTTAATACATTCAGGCTCATGCCCTATACAGTAGTAATACCGGGTAAAATACATTACTCATCGTTACACTGCTGTTGCGACCCTCCTACGGCGCTTTTTCTTTCTTCTAGCCCGTGGCCTGCGCTGGACGTCTTGCCATCCAAGACACCCAACTGCGTAGGTTGCCTTCAATCTGCTTGCAGCCGGAGGAGTTGTGTTCGCTGCTACTTTGGTGTTTAATACCACAATCCAGAGTAAAGCAATAATATGGAGGTATTAAGCCCTCCACTTCCTGATCGCCAAGCGCGAACACGACTCCACCGCGTTTCACATGGCCTCTCTGAAACTGTTACATGAACTTCAGCATGTACTTGAGCACACGCAAGACAGTGATAACAAAAGGATCCTTCTCATATAGCGTATTGGGTTGGTGCATGCAAAAATAAAGGGACTTGCCGTATAAGCGCAAGTAAGATTGTCGTGCAGGATACTGTGCCTTGCGTCCTTCAGGTAAATGAGTTCGGCAACCCAGCAAGGCAATTCATAATGATCTGTGCAGCCAATGCGGAGGTTACGTGAATTACCGTTGGAGCGGGTTTATGAGGCTTAAATGCTGCGGCAGAAGTCGGCAAGCTGTCTTCTCAGTCTGGAATACTTCCAGAAGGCCACGATTTTACGAATTGGGGATCCGTCGCTCTTCTAGGCGTCCCTGTAAATATGCTCCTCCCTAAGAAGGCAATTTAAATAGGCTTCTAGGAAAATACTTGAGAACGAATGTTGATTAGGGGAACAGGCTAACTACACTCACCTGGAAGTTCACGCACGCCTTTCATAGCCAATCACGAGGGGCATATTTCAGCGTATTCTATCAGGATATCCACGTACAAGGCTCCACATATGCACAATAAAAAACTGCCTTGGAGGAGACCGTGGGAGTTCACACTTTAAGCACCGAAATGGCTCACCTACTGCGTTATTGCACCTCTATCAGGCGGTCCTTCTGCTGTGTACTGTCACGCGCACCCCATAAGACGTACTACATTGCCGCACTATGTGAATCGTATTAAACGTCCAATTGAACCACGTTTCGGCGCCAAACGGAAAAATGACCAACAACTGTATAAGCTGCAGCTGCAGATGAACAATCTGCCGTTATACTCTGCCTTAGCAAGAGGCATATATAGCCTTTAATAACCTTTAAGACATCTTGGCCCAACTGCGGTTTTGCACGAATGCTGGACGCCTTATATATGAGAAAACGTGAAGAACCTTAAGTATCTGCGTTCCTACAATCCATATCTACGGATGATTTGCGACAACGCAACACTAAAGCTGGTGGCCAACTAATGCTGTCCACCGCTGTGCCCGCATTCCACAGACTCTCTTCAGTGAAAGCATATGTTTTGGTCTACAAAACTGTCCATGCGATAATCTTCAACAACCCTTTAAAACCACACAGTACTGTCAGCTGAAGAGTGATAGCCGTTGAAGTCTTCAGCCTAAGCTGCTGCTTCTGCTGCCATCATCAGATGGCTCCCTGATGCCTTCAGTTCCAGCATTTCCAACTCTAAGACGCCTAAAAATGGAAAGCAAGGAACTCCAGCTATCCGAATGCCGCCGATGCTGTAAAAGATGACTGCATCGATCAACAGCTTTGCGTAACAGTCTGTCTGCTTCCTCCAAGTCCTTTATAGTCCGAGTTGGTGAGGTGCTCATGAAAACAAGTCTAAGCTGTAGAATAAATGCGGCAGCTTCCCGTTGGAGTGCTCTGCACTTCTGCTGGCGTTTTTCAACCATCTGAAGGGTGCGAAAAGTGCCAAGCCCGGAGGGAGGAGCCGAGTCAAGAGCCTCCATCTTTCTTGTAAGAGATGACGTCGCTTTTTGCATTCGTTGCAAAAGCTCCGCACTCATTTTGCATATCTCCCGCTCCTCAGTAGAACTAGCCACAGCATGTTCTCTTCCATTGCCCTCCACTATGAGAATGGCCGCACTTAACGCTGCTGCTCCTCTGGAAGAGAGGTACGCTCCGGCTGCACGACGCTGAGCAACTAAACGCAAAGAAAGTGCCATGTGCTGTTGCCGAGGAATCATGGATTTCAGTTCACGTCGAGTTCGCCACAACTGATGCTCTAGTAAGCGAGATTCTTCCTGCAATTTAAGAAGACGTCCTTGAAGAAGACGGTACCTTTCGGAAGAAGTGGATCTCTGCAACCCCAGTTGGCCCTGCAGTAAGCTCTGCCTCGCCGAATTTGCTTGCAGGGAATTTAAAATATGACTCCTCTTATTCAGCGTGCGAGTCAAATATCGCTTCGCCGTGTCCAGGAGGTCCAAGTCTTGTTCTGTCATATCCACGCAAACATCCCCAGAAGGCTGAAGGAGCCGAAGTTGGCGTGCATGCTCCGCTCTGTCTAATGGGACATCTAACAGTACCTTGCTCGAAAGGACGGGCTTCTTAGTGGCGGACTTCTTAGTGATGGAATTCTTTTCTTCTTGCCTTTCGTTTGTAGAGATTTGAGCCGAAATGCCTCCTTCACGCGTTTCCAAAGGGCCCTGGCGTGTGCCAAAATCACATAAACTCTTCTTCAAAAGCCCAAAACGTCCAAATATTCTCTGAAACGCGGTATGTGGTGCAGCATGTGGTGCATGGGGCGATACATGAACTATGCTTTCCTGCGCATATTGCGAATCATCTAGTGTCGGCGCAGAAAGACCTGATGCCTCAGTTCCGCCTACTACGCCACCCAGAGGGCCGCCCTCGAAGCCACTTGAAGCTCCACTTGAAATGCCCTCAGAAGAACCCCTTAAAGAACCGCTTGAAGCTGTACTTAAATCATCACCTCCAGCGCCCTGGGGAACCGCACGTTCCAACACCTTTCCAGACTCTACGCATTTTCTAAAACTACCTGTCTCCGCCAGCGCAAGCACGCGTTCTCTTAAGCGACCCCCTAGTTTCCCGTGAGACTCCAGTAACAGTACACAATGGTGACCCCGCAATAGAAGGAATATGGCTGCCGAGATGCACAGAATGCTCACCATGTACAAGACTTGGTGGCCCTGCTCACGTCTGGGAGGAAGCGCTACATAAAGGGGATTGTCATTGCCGATGTATTCTTCAGAGATAGGGTACATACCAGAGGCCTCCCGCACAATGGCTGAAGTAGCAACTGTGTCGACCCCTTCAACCATTTCCGCGAAAAGATGTAAATTAGGTCAGGACCACCAAGGAAAAGCAACAGATGTTATTGCTAAAGCATTTTGAGTGGGAATATGGGGTTTCTTGACGTAATTTATCTCCAACTGTGTCAATTCGTGCCGCTAGGACGAGACAAGACAATTCGGGCGAAAGCACGTTCGTAATGGGTAAGCAGCCAGTAATACTCTGGAGAAGCCTTCTACCTGAAGCGGATGATAATTAGCCAGGCATATACAATGCTCCAATGCATGGGAAAAGACACGCGCAGAAGGGCTGTTAAGGACCAATCATACGGTAACAGTAGCGCGCTGCTTGTGAGAACCCGAGGCCGGGGATTCATCGCTCCAACATCTGCCATGTTTTGTCTACGAATCTGAAGGAATTAAAGTTTATGCTTTCTCCAACATGTTCTTATGTACATTCAACTAGTGTTCAGATATAACATTGGTAAGTATCGAGCATTGTCCCTCAGCTGCGTTCGACTGGCTTCTGGATCGATACGTGAGACCATCACCTTGTTTTTGTCAATGCGCCGGGTCTCGCCACTTCTCAGTTCCCTCAATTGCGTTTTTAACCATGCATTGGACATTTAGAATATGGTTTAAGGCAAGTGGAACTGGGATTATAGTTGAAGAATTAGTCAGAGTTCATTGCCAGCTCCCCTGCCGCCTGCTCTACTTCCCTCTTCTGGTTTTCAGAGTGAATACTATAAATTCATTTTAAGCACAATACATGAATAGTTTGAAAGGGTAACACAGTTTGCAGTCAGTGCTGATATGGTAGTAAATCTTTGGCTCATTCTTTGACCATTGGTTTGGAAGGAGCTTGTTGGTCCAGTGGTTACACGGTGCGGGACGGCGGACTACGCTCTCGTCGCACGCGAGGCAGATTACTTATCATACTGGGGAATACGTTCAAGTGTTGGGGAAGAATTCTACAAGATTTCGCAGTAAGTAATGATGCAAATCACTGTGGTCCCCCAGCTGAGCATCACCTCACACAGGAAGAGCTGGAGCAATGCGGCCAGCTTTTGTTTTAATCTATCTTTGTCGTTGTGTTACAGACGTATTGGTTTTTCCGCATGTAGCACTGCCCTACATAGAAATGACCCTAAAGATTTTGTAGAACAGTTTCCACGTACCAAGGTCGGTCGAGGCAAACTTATTTACACGCTGAGGGCAGTCAGGTATTGTTGGTTGCATCCAATGCGGATCGCGTACTCTTGGATGAGGAGCTGCCCTGTAGTTGCAACAGAAGGCGCTGGTACAGGGGCTTTCTGTCCCGCAAGCGCCGTACAGCAGTGATGTGCTGACGTATGAATGAAGCTACGTTGCAGTGTGTGCCGGAAAACTTCCCCTAGTGCGAATGTGCTTGGAGAAAGCATTAAAGGTTCTTAGATTCAGCCCCTTTTGCGGTGCTTCCTTTGCGAATTACGGAAATGTTAGTAGGCACTGCAACTCCTCTGCTTGTTGCAAAACATAAATAAAACCCCCGGTATGCAAGAAATTCATGCACTGCCTTAGCTTCGAGGCGGCATTCATTTTTGGCTTGCCTGTAGAGGGAGAGGCATTCTTCACGACAGGTGTGCTGTAAAAACATTTTGCTATCTACGGATCGCAGAAATTACGATTTATTCAATTCGACGGGTCTCCCAGCCGCTGGTCGCTTCCCCACCAAAAGGCAAATTTTGATCGTCCTCCTTTAACGGCTTTCTCTAGTACTCGCGGCTATGCAACAGGCTTCATTGTTGTGGAGCTGATATTTGTTCGTCGCACCAGCTTCCCGTGAACTTTAGGATGTTAGGCCGCCCACTGCGTTTTCTGCATATTAGCAGACGACTAGTGTGAGCTACAGTGGAGACTAAATACTTTCGATGGGAACAAATTAAAAATAGCTGGCCTCCCAGGTATCGTGAGCTCCGCAGTTCAACCGCTTGGAGCGAGGGGAGGCGGCGGCCTGCCAAGCGTTGCAACGCAATTTCCTGCAACTCATTGCGCCCAAGAGCCCCCCATAAAAACACAAAGAAGCTTTATTGGCTGTATGCATGAATACTATAGTAACCATTGTTAAGAGCTCCTACTTGTGTACTGCTCGTCCCCTAGGTCCGGCTAGAGGTTCAAGTGCCAACTGCACCAAGGCTTGCTAGCCTCTTGCCGGCTATGTTCCACAGCCCTTCTTATCACTACACGTGAATAGCTAAGACTATTTGGAAGTTCGCCGTTTGCGCTGGCTGCTTACTAAGGCCGGGTGATGGTTCACGTGCAAATTTAAGGGACACCTTCCAGCATTGGGTTGAGAATGCTGGAGCTCCATGTAGTATAACCGCTGCACCCATTTGCTTACCTTAAACGCCAAGGAATGGTGCCTTATGAGGGAACTATTAGGATGACACATGCTAGTGTAAGGGCGTATGCCTTGTCCACAGCTAACGCATGCCACACAGTCGTTGCCGGTTGTGCTCGGTTTCCCGTTCCACTCAGCGGTGCGACAAAGACTACGAGTGAAAAATACGAGGGAGTGAAGCTTGCCGCCTTTTAAGTTACTCTGTGACAATGTTTAAACCATAAGAACGAAAATGCTTGGCCTGGAAAACGCTGAAGCGCGCTGCACGACGGCGGTGTATCAGCGTGCATCGTTTCGCAGTTGGGGACCCCTCGCGTGCAGCACAACAAAAGGCATCCCAATTCCCTGTAATTTTTTCCTTTGCAAAAGGTGTGAGGATTGAAGAGCATTTTCCCCTCCATATTTTCTTTCCTGTACTCTCGTTGTTTCAACTCCCGCATGTCACCTCGGCGGTGGAATGTTTACGCGATTCTCTCACAAGTACACGACGTGCTTTCCCTTTCCGGCACAAAGCGTCATGAATATGAATGTAGTAGGCATGCTTTGCTTTAGCAACAGGATACAGATATTTTTCGGAACTACTGCATCTCTGCTCTTATCAACACACCTCTTTGCACGCCTCACAACGGGACTTCGTGAGGAATGAACGCAGAATTCTCCGGCCAAAGCGGCTCGCTGCATATTGGCGGTGATTCAGGTGAAGATGGACTTATTGAGAATTGCCGATTTTATTCGATATTCAGGAATTCAAATATACTGTCCGGGGACTCTCGGAACTCCAGCTTGGCATACAAAGCCGCTTTCTTATCACTTTTAGTGGCAATTTTCTCGGTCACACATATATTCTGGTGCCTGCGAGAGCTTTCTTTCCCCCAAACTGCAGCAGGCGGCGCATATGAACGAATGTTGGCTCTGGCAGAAGTTGGTTCGCTCAAAAAGTGCATTGACGGCGACAGCACGCGGGTCACCGGCCCGCCACCCATATCGCCGCTACCTACAGGATCAACTCGAAGCGAAGAATCCAGTACCGCTAATAAATTTTCAATTGAAGGAACTAGCCTTAATGAGAGCTACAGGCAAGATCACCCACCGTTGCATATGGTGCCAGGATGGTGGCAGCGTTCTCGCCGCTCGGAGAAGCCGGCTCTTTTCCTTGTAATTGATGCACTAGAGAATGTTCCGGATGAGACAGAGTACAAGCGTCTCCAACAGTCCCTAATTTTGCCCTCATCCGAGGCAAAAAACCTGACGGTGGAAGAGAAGAATCTCATAAAGGAAGCAACGGACAAGCTGAAGTATATGCTGAAAGAAAGATCTCGCCTTGCCACTTCCTTGCGCAAAAAATTGGAAAAACGAGACCGTTTGGTAGCTTATGAGTTAGACTTGACCAACCGCAAAGTAAAGCCGGTCGGAGTACTCGGCAGGTTGGGGAAACTTATCTTACCGGCACTGCTTTACGCAGTAAGAAGAAGAATTGAGACACTCAACACCGAGATTCGTAAGGCTGAGGAAAATCTAAAGTTTCACCGCAGTGCATTAAAAGGTATACTTTCGCGGAGGCAGCAGAGGGCTCTCTCTCTTCGCTTACTTGCTCGTAGTCGTCAAAGTACAGGAGCCATGACAATCAAAGAAGCAAATGCTTTGAGCGCAGCCAAGCTGATAATGCATGGCCGTAGGAGGAGGAATTATGTGCCTACTTTTAGTGAGGGGGTGGAGATTCTGAAGATGGGTTCTGAGCTGTCCGAGGCATTGCATGATGCGGAGCTACTCCTTTCAAAGCTCCTGAGGGGAGTGGCCTCTAACAGTCGATCTCGAGATTGCCTTAGTTTCAATTTTTTGAAGACACATATGGTGAAGTGCACTGACCTTCTGCGCGAGGCGGAGTTGTATGCTCTGCAGTTGAGGTCCGTTGTGAAGACTTTTCCTCCAGATAAGTGTAGGGAAGTTGCCAAGAATGTGGAAGGAGGTTCTCTTCAGCTACGAAGGAAAATGGAGATGGCACTCCAGTTAATGCCCGACTAACCATGCTAGGACGAATCCAATACCTCTCTCTTCCGTTTGTAGCTATACAATACAATTCGCTTTAGACAAACATCTACAGGCATGCCGGCAGAATGGATACAAGTTGACTCTAGCTGTTCTGCAGAGTCCTCTTCGTTTGGAATTGGAGATTAAACTGTTCAGGCTCATTTTTATCCTTGGCTCAATTCGAGGCAGTACTGTTTGCTAACGGGCCAGGGAATCTCCTCTCGAATGTGGCACAACCTCGTGGGAATCCCACTTTGTGCTATATTCCAAGTCACAAAAAGTGAAAATATTTGCCATTCGCCGATGGGCATTCGATCTATTCGGCTTCGTATTGTGCCATATTTTGCACCGCATTATGGTTTTTTGCGTAAAGTTCTGCACAACGTATGATCCGCCGAAGTCGCTGTTGAATATCCTTCTCCATTCTTTCCTGCCTAACGCACTACAAACGTTTTGTTCGCTTTGCTTGCTGAATTCTGTGTTGCCGCCTGCTGCAGTGTGCTCATTCTTCGTGATGCATGGTATCACACTTTTCGCTGCTCTGCAGTGCATTGCTTCTTGCTGTCATTTGTGTTGCACCGTCGAAGTATGTGCTCTGCCTAGTACTATTTCCAACGTGCTCCCGCTGGCTTCACTGGAATTTCTTCCGTATTGCGCATATACCTTTTGGGCTTCATCTTGCGGCGCGCTTTGATGTGAACAAAGTTCGTGCACAGCACCGTACTTATTTACACTGCAGTTCTGTTTGCGGTGGAGTAGTGCATGTCATAGTATTGTACATAAGACTACCCTCTTGCTGGGTGCTGCGCGAGTTGCATACCGAGGAAACTCCGTCGGGGTTGCTTCCTGTCTAGTATGCGTGCCTGCCAAGGATGGACATTCGAACGGACTTTACAGATTGGCAGAAAACAGTAACAATATTATGCACCATGGATGCTAAGAAAGCAACGTTGGACACGATTAGCCACTTGTGCCAGCGGCCAGTGGCTAAGTATAGCTGACAATGGCTAGCATGAGGCGGCAGCAAGCTGCCTGAGCCTGTCAGCTAGGAAGTCGACTGCCTGTTTAATGGCTTCGTCAGTGATTTTCTGGAGCTGCCGCTCCTCATTCTTTCTGGTGTCTTCACTTGTGCGGCCACCTTTAAAGAGGGAACGATGTTTGGCCCTCGTATCTTGACGAATCCGACGGATCTGGACCTTACACTGCAAGAGCAAACACGACAGCAAAAACGCCGTATGACAAGATCGAAAAATTATCGAAAGAGACAGCTATCAAATCAAAAGTGAGGAGCAGGAACAGCGACGATATGCAGCTCCGCGATACGGTTAAACAACCGAGAGGTGGGAAAGATAGGATAGAGCACTTCCACAGTGCTGGCACCTCATCTCATGCACGTGCAAACCAGATTCAGCATCGAGGCAAAATCGAGACCAACTTCCTCTGTTGCAGCTTTGGCTTGAGCAATGAATGACGCCCGCAGCTCCTCGGTCATCTGAAAAAAAAACCGAGACAGGGCCGGTTATTCAAAAGGCTGGTGGATGTTAGTATTCAAACCAGAGCTTAGGGTCATGAAGTTAGCTATCACTCAAAACTCTCGCCTGCACCAGTGTACCTTTGGAAGCTGCACCCGGACAGTTACTGGTCCCTCCTCAACAATCCTCCAATTATCATTCGCCCTTCTCAATGCTGAAATTACCTGAGCAAACGCAAATCACTCCTTCTCTTCACACACACGTCGCGGCAAGAAAGGCAGCTGAACTCACGGCAGAAGCGAAAGCAGTGTGGCAAAATGCGGCAAGATAATATTGGCATCAACAACAGCTGCACGGACGGCACCTTAGAAAGATGCTGTTCCGAAAACATGGTAAGTATGACGACTGAATTCCCCTTTAGTTGCACTTGCGCCAAGTCACTCAGCCGTTTATTGCTGCCTGCGAACATTAAGAAGGCGCCTCGATATATGTAAGTAGCCAGTGCGCAGAGTTCACCGTTGCCTTGCAACAACGTCTAGGGAGGGGGAGGTCAGCCCATTCAGCAAAGCATGCCTGATCCATGCAAATAGACCGGACTATTTTGCATCCACGTTATGCAAAAGATGCACTTCTTTTGCTGTCGCTCTACTGTCCCGTCCTAGTTACAGGGACAAAGGCAAAGCAAGGACACAAAATTACACCGAGCTACCGGCTTCACCAGCGCAGGGCATCGGTAACGTTTCTCTTTAATGTGGCACAGTTTTCATTTATGCGCTAATTCACAGATTCATATGATGACAAAAGCTCGTTCGCAAAAGAAGGCACTGGGCTGGCGGCTGCACGATCACCTGCCACATGCACTTGTAATTCCTCAAATGCGCTTATTTTAGGCCTAGATACATCCAAATCTTTCAAGCGTGATGCGAGATTACGTAGATGAAAATTCATCTGCTCTTCCGCTGCCACTACTGCAGCCTCTGCCTCTGCCTCAACTTCCTTTGAATCAAAGCACAATCTGTCTTTTCCTCCCCCTTGGCCCCGTCTGGGTTGGTGCTGCGCTTCCTGAGGCTGCCACACCCTAGTGTTTGGAATCGGATGTGCATCTCCTTCTGTCGCGTTGTTCAGCCTTTTTAGTATTCGACGCATCCTTTTTTCCTTTGCGCTCTCCCCCCACTTTTGCTTGCTTCCACTGAAGGAACGAGACGACTCTGCCGGTGGCAAGCGTCTTCTCCACGAGGGCACACTCCATTGCAGACCACAACAAGCACCGAACTTAGTTCGTTCTCCTTCATAACCCACATATGGCCATGATAGGCAACATCTAGGTGGTGTGTGGTTCCCTGTGATTCTCCGTCCAGAAACGGCGGGAACTGCAATTAGGGGCCTACTGGAGGGGCACAACCTCCTAATACTATGGAGAGAAAGCATTCGAGGGCTCCACTGGATAGGCAGTTGATAAATTTGATTAGAAACATACAGAAGGATGAGCTCTAGTGCACCTGAGGCAAATGGAGCTGCTGGGTGGTGGTTCCTGACACTGCGGGTGTCGGTAATGCTGTGCTGCTGCAGCTCCCACTGCAGGTGTAGCAGCCCCCTCAACAGCTGCTGCTGTTGAAGCCACTCGACTTGTTTTTTCTTGAGCCATTAATCGTGACGCTCGTGTGACTTTCCTGCCGCTGCAGCCGTTGCCTCGTTGCAGCAACTGACGTTTCCTGGAATGCTGCTAACAGTCAGAAGAAGAAAAGCTTGACATCGGAATGGCCAATGACTGGGGCGCCGACAATCTTGGCAGGGTTTGTGGCATTTTACAGCAGTGGGCACGCTACGAACTACAGGCTGGGAGCACCGCAAGGCATCTTGTTGTACCTGAGAAGTTGGCCCAAAATGGAGATCGCTAGCAGAGATGTTGATGACGCTGCACCCCCGTACGATACGAATTAACACACACGCGCAGAGAAAAGGGAGTTACACAGCGAATATTGTGGAGGGCCGATGCGGTAAGTTGGGGCTGCGCTGGCCTGCATGCTGGGCCTTTCTGTACGGTCGTGTCTTTCGTCCACGATGGCCCTTATTGAGATCTGGGGCCGTTTAAAACTTTAATTGATGTTTCCTTCCTGATTTTGGCTGTTTTTCCGCCGCACCATATCTTTGTTGGGCATTTTCTGCTCCGAGTCGCTGGATGGTCTCGCAAGGCCACCGTACGTGAGTTAGTAGCGCCTCCATGCCTCTTTCCTACAGAATTTCTCCCCTTCGATGCCTCCCAGATTATTTTCTTTGGGAATGTAATGCCGTCAGCGGGAGCTCTCCGTTTGCATTTAGTTGCTCCGTCCCGCGTTTGCCAACCTTGAAGTTGCACGGTGCCTTCGACACAGCGGTCATATATCTAGTCGGAAATGGAACACAGCTTCTCTAGGAGGTCATCTGTGGGTAAAGAAGTTGGTTGGGACGACATTTTCAGGAATGTAAATTGGCAACAACGCTCCCCCTCCCTCTGCTCCCTTCTGAACAGCCTCGAGAGACCGCGAAACTTGCATCCCTTATATTCATCTTTCCTACTGCTAATGGCAAGCTTTTTGTGTTGCCGTGTTCCCTGCTATATTGAAACCCCATAATTCCTCCGTTTTGTCTCAGGTCCTCAGCAAAAGAGCGGATAGTGATGATGAACTCCAGGAGGCTTTAGGGCCTTCAGTGGCCCCTACAGCACCCAGGCACTTGATTTCATCTGGCGTTTCTTATGTTAAGCTCCAGCCAAGTAAAGATTTGGCTATTCTCGCCTCCACTTCTGATGAAACCATTCAAGCAGTAAAGGTGAGCAGGAACATGGGAGAAAACTCCAGCGGCCTCCGCTGTGCAAATTCGTGACGAATGCATTGAAGAATGAATTGCCTGAAATTCATTCGATGATGCATGCGGACTTTGCCCTACTCGAGTTGGATGAGCATATGCGTCTGCGTATTCCAAATGTCATGAAGTGCGTCTGCTCGCCAGCTTTCCTTTGTAGTTGCCAGTTTTGCTGTTTGTGTAAATGGGTGCAGTCATTGAGACAAACATTTAGGCGAGTTTAGATTTTTGCTTCTGTGTGATCTTCAGACGCTTGCAAATGCCTTAGGACACCGCTGGCGGTTTATTGGACGGTATCGAACTCCTCGCTCCTCCCCTGCCGTCCGATTGGTTGACAGATCCGTTCCTCCTTGCAATCTCGAGAGTCGCGTCACAACTCAAGACGTTGACACAGATGCTTGCAGCTGGTTAGATGGATCTCAGAAGGTATTTGAGGGGTTGAGTAAAGAGCCGCTCTTTGACCCCTTCAGCGTCACTCTCCCAAATGCGTGCTCGGCGAAGTTCGAGTTCATCGACGGTGTAATGCATGTAAGTGTCCGACACCGATATTGATGGGGTGAGATACGCAGACTACATATGTGAACATTGTCGGTTAGTTGCGGTCTAGTACATTTTCCGGTGGCAGAAGCGACTGCATGGGGGTGCTGAAGGCTCATTAAGCAATGCTCGGGCGACCCCTTGCCTTAGGTTGATTAAGGCTTGCTTTTTAGGAACTTGCGTGTTGCGCTGTGTGTCGTGTGTCGAGTGGCCATCCAAAAGCTTTCAGATCAGTGAATTTAGATGTTATTGCAGGCAGAGAAAAAATCGATAGAGGGCGCATAAACATCTGCATTTGCACAAGGTACACATGTGAGCAATGCATTCAATTGCCGCGCGTGTTGTGCTGCCAAAGTCGAGCTATATCTGCCGTCTGGTTTCTGTCCTCATCTGCACACTAGGTATTTTGGGATCCTGAACGAGAAGTTGCGGAGCCACCATTGCTGTGGAGTCCAAATTTAATCCCAAGTGTTAGAGAATACCTCGCTGCTTTGCAGGACGTGATGATTGCAGTTCAGGATCCAGGTAATTACTGCCACCCTCTTCCACGCACGAGCCAGCCAAGTAATAGGGCACTAACATGGTACACAGTGCTTAAATGGCTCCACTGTTTGCACGGGGATGCAGTGTACAGCTACTGTACCTTCCTATGAGTGTTTACGAAGGGTCGTGTGCACATGCATATGCTTAAGACTTACTAGTTTTCACGGGGAGGTAGTGCACAATAGGACGTATAGCAGTCAATTTTGTTTCACGCCCACCTTCTGCAAAGGTTCATTTGCATCTGCTGCCGCGTTTTCCCTCAGTTTGGCTTCCTCACAGGCAGAGGCTACCGCTGCGTGGATATGGTTTTCAGTATTCGCTGGTGCTGCAGAAGCCCGATTTCGCTGCATCGTACTACCATGCACGCATGCGTTAATTCTCATGGAACTCCAATTGTGTGGATGTACATCCTGTTCACCACCTTGCTGTGTTTGTGTGTGTGTCTGTGCAGCCTGCAAGACTTTTTGCTACAGGCGGATCAAATTTTTGGAGGGCAAATTTAATTTCCATTTGATGTTTAACTCCAGTAAGATGTTGCAAGTGCAAATGCTAATTGTATTCAGCCCACTGACGCAAAGCCGATAATCTTTATTTACTTAACCTCAGCTGTTGCTACTCATGAGGGTATTAACGAGGCCATCGTAGTACCCTCACTTTTTGACTCTCCCACCTTTCCTCACCTTTTCCGCATTAGTGGATGACATAAATTGCCATTTTCCGTTGCTGCTGTACGTGTGCGACAGACGAGGAGATGGAAGAAACCAAACACAACAAGCATCGAGACTTCTACAATGTCAGGAAGGTTGATACGCATGTCCATCATTCAGCCTGCATGCATCAGAAACATTTACTGCGCTTTATCAGGTACAAGTACACTGGGGGCAAGCAGGCATCGCCACCACATACTTATGCTGTTCGAAAACGGTAGCATGCATTCTCGCGTAGACACGAGCGCATCGGTGGTTCTTCATGCTCACAGGCCTATTCATATTTTCGAACAGCATATGTCAGAGATTCAAGCGATCATACGCCCAGGGCGTCGTACCTACACGGATATAAGACTGCGCGAACTACGTCTTAAATACGTTTTCCATTTGCCGCAGGGTGGTTGAGTGTTCGATCGTGCATGCTGTTAAGGACGTTCTGTATGAATCATGGTACTCAGGAAAAAATACAGGACGGAGGGAGATACAGTTGTAGCCATGGAAGGTGGTCAGGGTATCACATTGAAGGGCTTGTTTCAAAAGGAACTGGGATTTAGCGCAAGTGAAGCCTCAGTGGACCACTTAAATGTCCATGCCCTCGGTAAGATAATGTAGGGAATAAAATGCGAAATATGGTACATGGCGAAGATCTGGGTCAAGCGCAGCTGCGGGAATTGAAACGCGTTTGCGCAGGTACTTGCTTTCAACGTTTTGATCTGTTCAATCAAAAATATAATCCTTTTGGGCAAGCATGCTTACGGGATGTATTTCTCAAGACCGACAACCACATACAAGGTAATGTGCTTTTTGTATCACTGTAGGATTGCTTGTCCCCCCGAACCCCCCGATAGCACCTACCCCGTTTCGGCCTTTTCGTCGTCCTGTTCTTCTGCTGCAGGCCGTTTCCTCGCAGAATTGACAAAGGAAGTTATCGAGGACTTGGATGACCGAAAGTAGGTTCTCCCTCATCGCTTTGACTTTCTTTAGTTTATTTTTCTAGTCTCACAAGATTCTTGGGCGAGCTTTGGATTTCCACTAGCTGCACAACAGCAACATTTTCGTTGTCGCCGCTATGAGTGTCGTCGGCAAGGTTGTACACGTAACGGACAGTCATCGACCATTTCTTTGTTCATCACGTGCCCCAGGCTCCTGATTTTAGCTGTCATTAAAAAATTTGGGAGAATACGCTAGTCACCGGCATGTTTGCATCTACCAGGTAGAATGGGGCGGCCAAAACATACACATCGAGAACCTAATGCACAGCGATTGGTCTGCAGCTAATGACTGCATGGGTGCGCAACACACACAGACGTACAAGTAACCCTCTGATTTTGCGTGTTGACCACTAGATATCAACACGCAGAATGGCGCGTGTCAATATATGGAAGATCATACGAGGAATGGGAGCGACTGGCTTCCTGGGTGGTCGACAATAAACTTCATTCTCGCCGCGTTCGCTGGATTATTCAGGTTCCCAGGTACACAAAACAGTCGTTTATGGAGCTGCGGGTCTTTCTCGGGGTGTGACTTTTCGTTGGGACTTGGCAGGCAGCATTTTTACATTAGTACCCTCTACTGTAGGTGGAATTTCGGAAACTTTAAATGCGTTTTGGCGGTGCCACGCGTGAAGGCTTATTGCTTCAGTCAATTCTCCCGCCCTCATTTCTGCTGTCTTTTTTTTTCCTCTCTCTGTCGCGAAAATTTTGTATCAGTGCTTCTCTTTCGCTGTGAGCCGCCGTTTGTGCTTACGTTTGTTTTTCTGCTTTTGCAATTTCCCCTGCATATATGCCCCTACCGTTCTCCTTTCAATTCCCTCTTGCTCCTACTGTTCTTCTTCGATGCCACTGGCTGCCGTCAATTTTCGTGTGCCTTTTGCTCCGTCCAACTTTTCGCAGACTCTACCACGTCTACCGAAAGCGAGGGGAGATAAGTAACTTTGGCGCATTACTGAGGAATGTCTTCGAGCCATTGTTTGAAGCTGTAAAGAACCCCGCAGAGCATCGGAAGATATTCCTCTTCCTGCAAACCGTAGGGCGGCTTCTAACTCGTCAACCATTTGCTACTTTTGCTTGCTTGCCTGGAGTCCCGCCTGCTGATGCCCCATGTATGTCACCGTGCGGATTGTTTACTCGAAGAAGGCTGTGGGGTGTGTTCCATGCTTTTGTCAACCTATAGGTCTGCGGGTAGTTGTCCCGTTGCGTGCATACCATGCTGTGTGTACTACTGGGCCTGCAATAACGAAAGCGTTCGTGCTACATGATGTGCACTTCCTCAAAGAAGTCTTCTATCTGAACTGTTATATCTGGCCACCGTCTGTGGAAGTCATTGGCTTGCTCATTTGTGTACTTGTGTACCAATTCTTGAAGATGGTCGGATTTGACTCCGTTGACGACGAATCGAGAGTCTCTAAGTACACCATGGAGGGTGGCGAACTACCCGCGCCCTCCGACTGGACAAGCACTAACAACCCACCGTATTCCTACTGGATATTTTACATGTATGCTAATATCCGTGCGCTAAACCTGTTTCTCGAGGCCAGAAATATGAGGCCTCTTAGCTTCAGGTCAGTCCCGCCATTCTTTACCTACGCACACCCATTGTGTTTCTCGTTGCCTGTGCGAATGATGCCTGCTCGACTAAACATAAATGCCGACGAAATAGGTTTGGAAGTTGTTCCGAAACTACGTATGCCATGTGTTTGGCGCGCATACAGTCGCAGACGAGCTGCATGTTCATTGATATTGCGAAGGCAACTAAAGACTTGAGATCTACATCAAGTCCGACCCAACTCAACTCTCCAGATTTTTTAGTTTCGTGTTAGTTGCTTGATGATGGACGCTTTTCGTTGGTTGTTTATTGTTACGGCATAGTGGTTTCTCGTCTGCTCTTTCGCTTAGGCCGCACTGCGGAGAGGCAGGGAGCACCAGTCACTTGGCAGCAGCCTTTCTCTTAGCTGATGGAATAAACCACGGAATTTTGCTAAAAGGGGCCCCAGTACTGGAATATATGTTTTATCTCAAACAAATCGGCATTGCAGTGTCTCCTCTCTCTAACAATGCCCTCTTTATGGATATAAGTGAGTTCGTAATCCTTAATCCTCCCCCGTATTCCGGTTGGTCGTCTGCTTCCCCTCGCCTTCTCTTTTCTGTTTTGGTCCGCGCTTTTCTATAGTGGGTTTCAGTGGAGTAGTGACTGCAGCCTGGAAACGTGTCGGCCTCAAACCGTACTCAATATGACGACTACACTGGGCCGCGCTCGTGTTCCACTCCTACTTATACTGAGAAGCCAAAGACCCATCTCCGGTTCCTGTGGACCCTGTTGACTGTTTTTTGCTGCAGCGAAGAATCCCTTGTATTCGTTCTTCAAGATAGGATTAAATGTGTCTTTGTCTACTGATGACCCGTTAATGTTCCATTTTACCGACGAACCGCTCCTAGAAGAATACTCGATCGCAGCAGTGAGCGTTCCTCGAATTTTTCCCGGCTTAGATTTTTGGACAGATGCATCCGATGTGGTTGTTTATGCTTGTACACACACTCTGTTGACAATAAGTGGAATTGCACTGATACAGTGGAGCGCACAAAGAGTGTTGAAGGCATGGCATTTGCTACCTAATTCGCTTCAAGCGACACTTCTGGAAGGTGCAGCAGTCCCACATTTTGTAGTCGGCAAGCTATCGCATTCCATCTTTTGCGCTGATCCTCGGGTATTCGCGTGTTTGTGCATGTAAACAGTGTTTGTACTTCGCGCTGCAGTGTTGTCCAGTGTTCATTGCCGTAAGAGCTTAATACTGCACCTGCTGCACCGCGTTACAGTATCCGAAACGATTCTTTTTTGCCCTAGTGATTGGTTTTGCAGCACGTGTGGAAGCTTTCTCCTGTTGACCTATGTGAACTAGCAAGGAACTCTGTACTGCAAAGGCAAGTCTGCATCAGTGCGTGGATCGTTTTTTCTGTACCCTTTGTTTGCTCCACTGCGGTATGTTCGAGGAGGATGCACCAACTAGCACGTCACACTAGCGGATCGTTAGGTTAGGGCTTCACTAGTTAACAGGGAATAGTTGGTGGACCAATCTAGATATACAGGCACGTGCCTAGAGAGGGGAACATGTGACTTGTTTTGCTTCGCTCACTCCCTTATTCTGTCATATAGGTGGCTAGACGAGAGAACTGTTTTGCTTTTAGTGTACTTTGCCGTCTCTGCCGTTCTCCCTATTGTTTTCTTACGTTACTTTTTGTTTTATCGTTTCTTTCGCTGCATTCGGGTTTTCATATATTGCCACTGCATTGTTGCTTTCCCTGTGCTTGTTCTTACCTCTCGTTGGATGTCCCCATCCTATTGCACTTACAACTACAATTTCCCTTTTTTGCATAGCGGGTTCGAGGACGAATTTAAGCGGCATTGGCTCGGCGACACCTATTGGATTCCGGGTTGTAAAGGAAATGACATGAGAAGAACGAATGTCAGCAACATCAGATTGCAGTATCGGTAAGGCTCAGCTGCCGGTATTATTGTTTCTACCATTGCACTGCCTATGTAGCCTATGCTGTTGGTGAATGTATCCATGGCTTACGCCATATTGCATTTCCTGTGCAGTCATACTTGTCTTTGGTATCTGGTATAGAGTGTGTGAGATTGGCGCTTGCATAGTTGTTGTGTGTACGTTCTGCTTCCGAACTCCCCAGGATTGACACATGGAGGGAAGAGCTGGAATACATGAGGGAGCTTTTGAATATGAGGATGGTTCTTACAGCGAATCAGCAGCAACAATCAGACTTCATGGGCCCTATGCCGACACCTCTCCAGGCTTCGTCGTCAAGCCAGTTCTTGCAGGTTCCGCAAGGGGCCACTTCAGTAGGCCTCCAAGAAAATCGGGCCTCCTCCCCAGCTTACACTGTCGACACAGCAGGATCGCCACGTGCAAAGGAGCGCCCCCATCGTTCCCGGCTATCTCCATCTTCTTATAATGATGCGCCGTCTCCTAGTTTAGTTTCTTCTAACCCACAGTCTGCTCTCTCGTCGCCAGAGCTGGCCATGCAAAGTACTCCCGAGTTGCCGCTTAAGAAACGAAGCTTAGCGGAGCAGGAACTTGATGAGCTATCCTGTGCAGCAGAGCAACTTACCCTCTCGATGAAACTCAGTCTTCCACCATCTCAGTCGGAACAAGAAAAGCCATAAATTTTGGAAAAATAACATACGAATCATGTGCTGCACGGATATATTGTGGTCCCGTGTAACAAGACTGCTGCGCTGTGAGGCCACCTACCAGAAACGGTGGCAGCTAAACTACGAATAACCAAAGTGGGAAAATACGCTGCTTTTCGTGCTTGTCTGTTCTTTCCGCTTGGCGCAGCGCCCACGAAACGGCTCCATTGATACAGTGCAATGAATAATTCCGACATCTCCGCGTTTTCCGCGTAGTTGTTTGAGATGGAATTCTCCATCTTACAATACTAGCGTTCCACTGCATTTTATTTGGTGACCAACGCTGGCTATCCCTCGTTTTTGGATAAGCCATGCAGTAGGCAGCCCTTGTAGTAGGGGCCAGACACATAATGGCGTTCACATGCCTTCTAGGCAACTACACAGTTGCGGTGCGCTTTCCGTATGCGTTATCTGCAGCTAGCGTCTTGCTAGTCTTAACACAAATATTTTCAGGCTTCTTCTCAGCTTTTATTTCGAATTTTATCAACGGGAAGTCCCATCCTACAGCTGCAGCAAGTCGAGCAGTTGAGATGTGACTTTCCGTAGGCGTGCACATTAGCCAAGCAGTTTGAGTCTATTCACGCGTAAAGCTGCTGTCGCCGCGGGTTTTGGTGGTGGGTTCAACCTCCGATGTAGCTGCGAGTGTACCACTCAAGTATCTTAAGGCAGATTCCACCAATTCCCAACCGCATTTATTTACTCCTGCATACCATTGATCCCTCCCCTCCCTTAATAGTGAGCGGAAGTGCTGCCTTGTCTATGTGAAGAACCTGAAATTGGACGTTCCGCGGAGACAGAAAGTTGTGCACAGATGCCCAGGATGGCCCCTTCCCTAAGTTGCGCGGTGGCCTAGCACGTGTCCTCTCACCTTTGGAAACGATTAGACCGGACCATTTTCAACGCAATCCACATACAGCATCCAATGCATACTTGGCGAAATTTTTGCGCGAATTGTTTGATGCTGCCTCTAGCCTACCCCGTGCCTTCCACAACGCCCCGTATTCCTGCCAGTATAATTATTGAATTAGTGCAGCATACCACTAGTTGTTCTTAAGTTCCGTTGGGCGGCTAAAGCGGGCAACAGTTCGTCCCGCCCTGGAGCTAGCATAGCAACCTCGTAACGTTATGTGGCTGTTGCGCTCTTCATAGAAGTTGCATTAGTATTCACGGTGCAATTCGGAATGCCTCTTGTCCTCTGCAATATTCATTTTCCTCTTTTGCCCACCTCACGTCGTGCGCAAGTGCTGAACCTGAGGAACCTTCGGAGTAAAAGTATGTTTATGAGAGGCCTGGACAGCTAAAGGTATAAACGGAGGTGTGAGGCTGGGTGCCTTTGGATCTTTAACCCATGGTACTTAGGTCGTCCTGTTTCGGTGTGCCTGAATAAGCGCTGGTACGCATGCCTGTTTTGTCTCGCAAGCTGGATAATTAGGTAAGATCAACTGTTTAACAATTGCCTAGGGCATTAGCGCATGCGCCAACGGATGGATGGGGCATTTGCAGCTGCCTCGCAGCAGGAGTTGCATCAAGGCGTCTTGCAACTCATGCCAGCCGGCCCTACTCTGTGGTGTGGTTGTGCGTGAACCTCGACTTGCGCGTAGGCCTGCAATTCCTCGTCAAGTACGTGATAAACAAAGTTCCGCTATCCCAATGGACGTAGCAAATGAGGTCTGAACGTGCTTGCAGTTGGGATTCTGTCGCAGCACTATTTGCAGTAAAGAGCGCTGCAGCTCATGACAGGTCATCCTCCCTCATCACCAGCCCCATACCCTTGGGATGCTATGTCCAGGGCGTCTGGAGACTCAGTGGCTGGTCAGTTATTTCAGGGGAAGCACTCCTTCAAATACATAACCCTGCTGCAACAAGCATGCCCTCCGCAAGTGGGAGAGTTATCAATGCCCCGAGGTTAGTGCGACAGGACTTTCACAGCCCTCTCTGCTACGTGGACTAATACTGTGGATAATAGTTACACTTACTTGGCCTTCAATAGAAGCCTGCACGCAAGGAGATACAGACGGACTAAGTCCTGGCAGACCATGCTAGTGGTGGCCGTTAGACCATAAGAATAAGACATACGCCACTCGAGGCAGGTGCCGCTTGCGACCCGCAAACAGGAGAAAACAAATGTAGAAAATAAAATCAACACAATGTTGTTGTAGGAACTACTGGGAAACAAACATTTAGGAAAGCAGGTGCAAACCACTTCCTTCGATAGTGTGTTGAGAGTGGAAATTCACCCACTGCATTAAGCCACGCAGTGGGAGAGCAGTTTAAGCGTTGCAGTTTACTTTTAGGCATTCAATTTCTTTGTTGAAACGAAATGTATTGGAGCATGCGCAGCAGGACGTCTACTACCCAGCGATCCCAGCTTCCATGCAACACGGCAGCAACAGGGATCGAGCAGAAATCCAGCGCGAATACAACCTTCTCTATTCGAAGACAGCCGAAAGCAATGAATTGCCAAAGTAAATGCTTTTAACGTGTCTCTTAACTCCATTTTCTACCCAGTAATCAACCTTGTTCAAGATATTCACTACGGCGCGGTCAGCCCCCCAAAAAACCCTTGCCACACAACGCGCAGGCTCTCCTACGTATCTCACTAGTCAAATTCTCTTCTTGAATCTCTTTGACATAAAACTAGGGATCTGGATCGCTACGCTGCGAGCGTTTACCCCCATTTCCTTTGTTCTGCCGGCCAATATATGCGAAACCCAATGAGGGGCCGCAGTCAATGTGCCTCTTTCTAGGTTTCGGACTCGTAGGACTATTGTCCACTCCCTAAGTTTGGGTTTTTTCATCTTTTTACCCGATATGCCACCACAATGAATATTCCAGCACAAGACCCGTGGCCCGCAAGGAGGCCTGTGCTTCAGTGCCTTCGATTGTGTCTTAGTCTGCTGCTCCTCATGTTGTACCAGTCTGGCCCATTATCAGCCGCTGGTTTACACCGAGAGCCCCGAGCATGCGCATTATTTATTTATCGAGGTGCAATCAACCATTCGGCAAGTAGAGGGCGAGGGTCCAGCACCTCCCGCGACTCACTCCCCTCATTTTTTGAAAGGTTCAGAAAGGGATCGAAGAAAAGCGAACAGGGACCTCAGCAGGTATCGCAACTTCAGACAGAGGTTGATCTCTATCGATTGCTGGGTGTCCAGCGTGATGCTCCATCCTCTGCTATTGCTGCTCGCGTGGACGAATTACAGAAACAGCAGCACGAGCAGTTCTCAGGAGTAGGAACACCACAGTTGGACCCCCTTGTGTTATCCCTTCTGCACGAAGTCTCAGACACTCTGCAAAACTCCGAACGACGCGCTGCCTATGATGAGGGGGGTTATGTGCCAGAGCCCCTCTACGCCTTGCTGCAGCAGCTCCTACCCGCGCTGCCTTCTTCCACTTCACAGAAAGAACGCCAGGATGCAGCAGAAACCGTAGATCAAGAGGAAGAGCCGGAGGTAGAAAAAGCAGCACGGGGCCCTTCGAACTTGTTTTCTGCCATATTTGGTCCCCATTTCCTGGGGAGCAATAGCCCGTTTGCTGCTGTTAAAGGACGCCGCACATCGCGGCCTCAGCGAGGGGTAGACGTGGAGAGCACTGTCACTCTCGGATTCATAGATGCAGCACTCAGGGGGGCATCCTCCCTTCCCGTGACAGTGCAGCGTCAAGAACCATGTGACACCTGCTCAAGCTGGGACGACCGCAGGAATTTGAAAGCCTCTGCGTGTAAAGTGTGTGAGGGCCGAGGGATGCAGACAGAGGTGAGTTGATTCATGTGTATGATCTGCACATGCAGTGTATAGAGAATTACTGGTGGACGAGCAAGCTGATTGCCAAACTCCCGCATTCAAAGTCGCATTGAGGACACTGCAGCTCAACACGATCAGGCTGCTGCAGGCTGGGTTCTGGCTGTATGAGTTGGCTATTATCCTCATACTACACCAAGCTTTCCTTCAGTGTGCACTTCGTCGCTGTGTGCCGAAATTGGCACAATAACTCGTACACGCGCCTGGTTCATTGGCTTATGTACGGATATGGTTAATTCCATATACTTACTTGGGTGTCTGTTTACACTTGCCAGGCGTCTCGTGTGCATGCCCGTGAATATGAAGCCAATGCCTCTCCTCTTAAAGTATCTGTTCGGGCCTTGGGTCCTGCTCAGATGATCTTCATGGGCTTGAACACGTGTGCTTGCATTCAGTCAATATATATCGTATAGCTATGTTTGTTTTGATCTATTCACTTTTCTTGCCTGTGCACGAGAGTGTGCATGAGCGTAGATTCTGCTACAGCCTTGGAGGCAAACAGCCACCGATTGCTCGCTGTGTTGTTGTTGCTTGTCTACACGATGCTAAATTTCGTGGTTCTGCCTTCGGGGTCTATGCTCCGCGTACAGACAAGACGATCTTCTTTCGGCGTCGTCTCAACATCCATCAGCTGCTCAGCTTGCGGTGGGACTGGACAGTCAGGGAATCCTCCATGCGAATCATGTGAAGGTGAAGGAATGGTAACCAAAGACGTGTCTCTTAAGGTAGGAAGCTCTGCGGGTGATTCTTGTGGTATATAGGTGTTTGCTGCTTCCCGTGCTCGTTATGATGCTGTTGGCACTGGCGTCACTGGCTTGGCTGCTGCTGCCATTCTTGCTTCGTTGATACAAACGTGGATGATGATGCTGAGTTCGTCGCCGTTCGTGTTGCTGATACTGGTGATGCAGAATATTGTGCTGCTCTCCTGGTGGGATTACCACTAGGGTCAATCACAGTCATATCATGGCTACTGGCGACATTGCTGCTCGTTGTCCTATCGACAATGTTGCATCTCTCTATGTTGCTGCTGGTGTTAACGTTCCTTATTATTGAAAGTGCCTGCTTTTATGGGTGAAAGCGGATCGGGTGCCCGATGTGTTGGTGTCTCCTATCATATTCATGATAGGAGAAACCAGCACATCGGGCACCCGATACTCTGGCATGTGCAGCTGCTGAGATTTCCCTTTAACCGCCTTTGTTACTTCGAAGTTTTGAACAATAGTGCTGGCGTTGCTGGTCGTGGGCACAAGGCAATACAGAAGCCGGATGACCAACCCCTTTTTTTCTGTAATATTCTTTTTATACCTCTGATTTATATTGACAGGTCAACATACCTGCGGGAGTCTCAGAAGGGTCTCTGCTACGCGTTGAGGGCGAAGGAAGCAAAGGAACAAATGGAGGGCGCCCCGGTGATCTGTAAGTGTCAATATGCGAAGGACGGTGCATGCATGCATCGACGCACCCTATCGCTTTTGTGCTTGCCGCGGGTGTGGAGCTTCATCAACGAATCTTACCATACAGCTGCTCTCAGCAATTTCAGTTACCTGACAGGATCGTACGGGTACAGAGGCGCTAGAGGCATTTGCTTTTGTTCTGTGTGCTGATGTTGGTCTCGTCAGATATATATCCGTAAACGTGGAGAAGCACAACCGTTTTTCTAGAGAGGGCGCAGATGTGCTTAGCGAGGAGAGGATTTCTTTACGAGATGCCGTCAATGGCTGCAAACTCGTGAGCCTAAGGATGAGGGAGCTATTCCCCTTCCGCTTCCTCCTGTTTCGCTTACAAGTGCAGCCTCCACTTGTGTTCACCGGTCAGGTCTGTCTTATTTTTGTGTATGCATGGATGGAACAGAAAGTGGAGACAGTGGACGGTATGGCGGAGGTAGAAGTACCTCCCCTGTCGCGATCCGGCCAAAAGGTGCTCATTAAAGGGAGAGGAGCAAAGATATGTGACAGCACTTTAGGGAAAAGGGGCGACCATATCATCACGCTACGGGTAAGCAACATGCGTTGCACCAAAAAATGGGCTTTTGTGTAAGCGTTGACTAATCTTCTTGTGGCCGGAAGGGTATCCGAATAAGCGCTGCGCAATTGTGTCGCTGCATTCTCATGTTCAGGTCGCTCTGCCAGATTCAATTACAACTGAAGACCGCGAGCTCCTGCAGCGTCTAAAGGATGTGGAAAATGGAGGGGACAACCAGGAGACAAAATAGGAGTAGCCACAGTACGTAACGCAGCTGCAGAATACGAACGCATGGTGGGCTGCAGCAGCAACCGGAAAGCTTGCATTTTTAGGGGCTAGACTGTACGCTATTGCGAGCAAGATCTAGCTTGTGCTGTTTCTCGATGGTTCCAATAGGCCAGTGTGCCTATGGTGAGGAATGACAAATAGGCGTTTTCATTCCACTTTATTTGCCCGACCGCAAACATGTATGACTTAGTACACCAAACTGGAGCACAGCTCTTTGCTTCTTGAGTTCATGTTTTAATAACCTACTTTATCGTGTGATGCCTCCAAGTAAAATCTAGTGGCAATGACAGCGGCAATTCACGCACTGATAGCAACAAGAGCAATGGTGAAAATGTCAATTTTTGAAGCAGGAGGGTCAGCAGCAGTAGAGTATCCAGAATTACTAGGGAGTCTGCCCTCCGTACAAGTTAACTTTAGCGGGGGTCTGTCCTGTTGCTAATTTGAGGGCCTTAAGCCCCCGTGGCCGTAGCCCGGATCCGTTCGCACATACTGGAGGGCTTGCATCCAGCCAGTTGCCAATCAAGTGTGCGATATCCATTGGGACAAGGGGAGGGGTGGCTTCAGTGTCTATTGGAGGAGCAGTGATGGAAAGCGCTGCGTTAGAAGGGAAGCATGGAGCTGTAGTGCAGATGATGACACTAGGCGGTGGCAAAAGAGTGCTGCCTTTCAAGACGAGCCCTCTCCCTTTGCCTCCCACTCTTGGCAGCAGGAAAACAACGAGAGAAAATGCGTGACACCACGGAGCAACGAAGGCCGTCCTAGCTGCTTTTGGTGTCTCGCGGGAAAAACGTATGTGGGGCCTGGTTCGAGTTTCGAACACTGGAGGTTACCAATTCCTCGCAATTCCTTGAGGCGAATATTGGGGTACTGCGGACGTCGAGAACTGGGTGAAGCGGAGCGGAGAACAGGCTGCTTTGCTGCCTACTAGGGTTTCAGCTACTCCAAATAGCACGCTTGCTGGTAGGTGACACCACAAGCATACCTACCAAAGCCTAATTTTAACGCATTCGATGGCGCAATTGACAACTATCCAACATTTGTTTGTATATCAGTAGCCAGCATGCACTCCAGCACAAGTACATATAATATCGATTTCAGGAAGATATTTTTATACAGATCACGCAAAGAAAAAAACAAGGAAAAGCATTACCATGACCCTGAGGCTGGGCTACCCTTCTGGAGCATGTAGAATAAAGCATTACTATCTTAAAGTAAATTGTCGAATATACTGTATAGATATTAGGAGAGCAAGGGCTTATTGAAGGCGCGATGGAGACAGCATCTGCGGAGCTGCTGTTACAACAGGACACCGATTCCTCCCTCCACAGTGTCCAGTTGAAGTTGTTGCGGCTTCTTCCCCCAAATAGCGGGATATCTGTTTATAATAACAACTATTCCTAACGTATTCCGGAGCGATTTCGGGCTGCCTCCCTAGACTTTCCTCTCAACCTCGCCAGTGAACGTCACCGTCCTCCAGTCCCAACGCAAAACGGCGCTCGCGGGTGATTAGAACACGGATAAACAATGCCTCTGTTCTGCATTTCCCCAGATTTTTGCTTTTCTTTCAATGTAATTTGAATTAAATCTAATTGAATAAGATACAATTTGAGTTTGATCCGGACCAATTTTTTTCGCTCGGCGAAACTACAGGAACCTCGCAGCATCGACTGGAGCATCAGAGGCTCTTCGTGAGAACCAAGCGGAGCAGGTGGAGGAGGAGGCGCCGCATGGATTGCTTCGGGACACTGACCAATGGTCTCCCCTCTGTTAAAGGTCGTGGGGGCAGCCCTGCTGCTTGCTGGACTGCCCTGCGTATACCCTGCGGAGCTGGATGGTAGGGCCCCCCCCCAAATCCCTGGAGCGGCAAAAGAGGTAGAGAGCAAGCCTCGAGATGCAGCAGACATGAGGCTAAGGGACTCGCAGGGGAGTATATTTCCTGCTCCTCTGCGCTTCCACTTGGCGCTGGTGGTCCCCGTCATTGCGTTCCTGCTGCTGCTATTTTCCCCCCCGAAACGTCTTCAGAGCAGCGGCAAATCCTCCACAGCAACAGGAACAGCAGCAGTTGGACCACCGTCTGAGGGAAACCAAACCCTTGGACCCCCTCAAGAGGATCCTCTGGCCCAGCACCCGGAGTTCCCCTCTCAGCTCCCTGTGGAGGCCCCGTCAGATCCCTCTCACCCACAGATGGGGGGACCTTATGGCGAGTCTAACGACGGTGGGCCCCATTCAGAATATGAAACATCGGGGGGTGAAGATCTTAGGTTTAACGTGCAGGCCCAAGGTCCCCCTCCGGAAACCTCCAAACAGCAGCAGGAGGGGCTCCCTATAGCGTCGGAGGGACGAGACCCCGACGGAGGTAGCATCGAGGGCCCCCATGTTCCGTCTGTCGTTGCCAAAGAGGAATATAAGGGAGAATGGGGAAAAGGGACCCCTGAATGGGCGGCAGGCAGTGGTCCCCTTTCCAGCCCGCAGGAAGAAGCCCCCGCAGAACCGTGGCTCAGCCCCAACATAAGCTGGCAGGAAGGGGCCTCTAGGCCCCAAACAGGGGCCCCACAACCTCTTCCGATGATGGCTCCTTCTGAGCTCCAAGGAGGACTTCTTCCAACTCAGCAGGGGCCCTCTACTCTGGCTGCTGTGGCTGGGGGAGGGCTCGCTGTTAACCAGTGGCAAGCTCCTGCGCCTCGGTTGCCCCCCCCGGCTCCTCTTCCTAGGGTGGGGCACCCATTCCCGTTTCATCGGCAGGAAGGAACTGCTTCACACAGTTTGATTGGCCCCTCTGCGTTTGACCGATTGGTGCTTCCTCCTCCACCGACAGTGGAACCTGAGATGGGGGGGGGGCCTCCGTCTTCACAGGTGGGGCCCCCATCCGCACCTCATCCCCAGAAAAATATTGTTGAAGCGGGAGTAAAGCACCTCACTTCGTCTTTAAAAGTGGGGCCCCCAACACTACCGCGTCCCGATAAAAATCGCCTTAAATCGCTGCTGAGGCATTCCCCTTCGAAGAAAGGGGGAGGGGCAAGTTCAGCTCATCCCCAAGAAGGATTTCTTCAACTTGAGCTGGGGGGCCCCCCTCAGCCTGAACCGGTGGGGTTCCCCTCCCCATCTCATCCCCATGGAGGACTTCCTAGATCCCAAATGGAAGGGCCGTCGCCTCTTCCTAGCGACGGGTTCCCGTCACTTCCCAACGAGGGGCCCCCGTCACTCACTAAGGTGGCGCCCCCACCCCAACCTCGTCCCGAGAAAAAGACTCTTAAATCGTTTTTGAAGCGCATCCCTTCGGTTGCAAAGAAGTTGCAGCAAGCTTTACCTAACGCCGGAGAATTACTTCCTAGATTGCAGCAGCAGGGTACTCACCGGAAAGAACTTCCTCCATCCATATCGAGTGACCCCCCTTCTTCTGCAGAGATGTGGACCGCATTCGTTCCGCAGGGGGGACTTCCTGCACCTCAGTTGGGCTCCCACAAGGTTCCTCCGCCAAGGCCCCCCCAGCCGTGTGTTAGAGTCCCACAACATGCCAAAACGGGGCCTTCTGCGCCTCAACCGGGGGTCCTGCCTGCTCTTTCCACGAGGGAGTCTTCCTCTTCACAGTTTCAGCAGGGAGAACCTTCTGCACCTGGAGTAGGGGGCCCTACTCTGCACCCGATGCGACCTGTAACCACGCCACGGTCCCGTGTGGGGTTGGTTCCTCCTCAACCGAACGCGGCTGCTTCAGATCATGTGTCGGTCGCACGCAATCCTCTTTTCCATAGTGGGCCTTCTCAGCCTGTTCCCACGGCGACCCTTGTTGATTTGGCTCCTCCTTCGCCTCCTAAAGAAGATGATGTGTGGGTTTCACGTTTCCCCTTGGGTAAAGGGTTTCAACAGCCTGTTTCTACGGTGGACCCTGCTGTGTTGGCTCCTCCTCCGCCTCCTAAAGAAGAGGGTGATGTGTGGGCCCCCCGTGGTTCTGCGGATACGCGGGGCCCCCAGCCTGTTTCTGCGGTGGACCCTTTTGGATTGGCTCCTTTTTCTCCTAAGGAAGAGGGTAATGTGGGGGTCCCCCGTGGTTCTGTGGATACGGGGCCCCCCCAGCCTGCTTCTGCGGTGGACCTTGCTGGGTTGGTTTCCTCCGCAGTTGGAGAAGATGGTGATGTGGGGGTCACTCATGGTTCTCTGGATGTGGGGGGCCCTGAGGTTGCTTTTACGGAGGACCCGTTTGGACCGTTTAATCCTCCTGGTCTGGAGGAGGGCGATATGTGGGACCCCAGTGGTCCTCTGGATACGGAGGCCCCCGAGCCTCCTCCTGCGGTGAACCCTTTTGGATCGTTTGCTTTCACATCTAAGGAAGAGGGTAATGTGCTGACCTCACTTGATCCAGCGGTTACGGGCCCCCCCCAGCCTGTTTCTACGGTGGACCCTGCTGTGTTGGCTCCTCCTCCGCCTCCTAAAGAAGAGGGTGATGTGTGGGCCCCCCGTGGTTCTGTGGATATGGGGGCCCCCCAGCCTGTTTCTGCGGTGGACCCTTTTGGATTGGCTCCTTTTTCTCCTAAGGAAGAGGGTAATGTGGGGGTCCCCCTTGGTTCTGTGGATACGGGGGCCCCCCAGCCTGTTTCTGCGGTGGACCCTTTTGGAATGGTTCCTTTTTCTCCTAAGGAAGAGGGTAATGTGGGGGTCCCCCGTGGTTCTGTGGATACGGGGCCCCCCCAGCCTGCTTCTGGGGTGGAACTTGCTGGGTTGGCTTCCTCCGCAGTTGGAGAAGATGGTGATGTGGGGGTCACTCATGGTTCTCTGGATGTGGGGGGCCCTGAGGTTGCTTTTACGGAGGACCCGTTTGGACCGTTTAATCCTCCTGGTCTGGAGGAGGGCGATATGTGGGACCCCAGTGGTCCTCTGGATACGGAGGCCCCCGAGCCTCCTCCTGCGGTGAACCCTTTTGGATCGTTTGCTTTCACATCTAAGGAAGAGGGTAATGTGCTGACCTCACTTGATCCAGCGGTTACGGGCCCCCCCCAGCCTGTTTCTACGGTGGACCCTGCTGTGTTGGCTCCTCCTCCGCCTCCTAAAGAAGAGGGTGATGTGTGGGCCCCCCGTGGTTCTGTGGATATGGGGGCCCCCCAGCCTGTTTCTGCGGTGGACCCTTTTGGATTGGCTCCTTTTTCTCCTAAGGAAGAGGGTAATGTGGGGGTCCCCCTTGGTTCTGTGGATACGGGGGCCCCCCAGCCTGTTTCTGCGGTGGACCCTTTTGGAATGGTTCCTTTTTCTCCTAAGGAAGAGGGTAATGTGGGGGTCCCCCGTGGTTCTGTGGATACGGGGCCCCCCCAGCCTGCTTCTGGGGTGGAACTTGCTGGGTTGGCTTCCTCCGCAGTTGGAGAAGATGGTGATGTGGGGGTCCTCCGTGGTTCTGTGGATACGGGGGAACACCAACCTGCTTCTGCGGGGGACCCTTGTGGATTCTTTGCTTCCCCTCCTAAGGAAGATGGTGATGTGTTGGTCTCCCGTGGTTCTATGGATACGAGGGCCCCCGGGCCTGCTGCTGACCTGAACCTTGGTGCATTTTTTGCTTCCCCTCCTAAGGAAGATGGTTATGTGAGCATCCCCCATTCTTTCGATACGGGGACCCCCGAGCCTGCTCCTGAGATTAGCCCTTCTTCATTGCTTGCTTCCCTTCCTACGGGAGATGGTGATGTAGGGGTCCCCCATTCTTCTGTGGATACGGCGGCCCCCGAGCCTGCTGCTGAGCTGAACCCTTTTGCATTGCCTGCTTCCCTTCCTAAGGAAGATGGTGATGTAGCGGTCCCCCGTGGTTCTGTGGTTACGGGGCCCCCCGGGCCTCTCCCTTCGTCGGGAGGTGTGGGCCCCCCCGAGCCTACTTCTGCGATGCCCCCTACAGCCTCGGTTGTCTCTCTTCAGGAAGCGGCAGCTGGGTCTGAGTCATCTGTCCCACCGCAGCAACAGCCGGAAAATCCACCAGAGTTTCCTTTACATGGTGATAAGGAGAGCACCCGATCAAGCACCTACATAGAGGGTTCCACTGAAGGGAATCAGGAGGACCCCAACCGCCATGGGGTGCGCCCCCCTCTATCAGCAAAGGGTATATCGGGGCCTGTAGATTTGGCGGATATTACCGCTGCCATGAAACAAGAACTCCTACAGCCTAAACCGAAGAAGACAGATCCGGAAGAAAAATGAATATCGCGATTGATGAAGAGAGCAGGGGGTTCCTTGAGAGGAAAACATTAAAGAAAGGCTGTTAGAGGGAGATGAGGCGAGGGAGGTGGTGGTGGTGTTGAGCTTCTTGCAGCAGCACACCAACCATCACACAGCAGCAACAGTAGAAGCAACAGGAGAAGGAACTGTTACTGTTGCTGCAGCAAATACAGCAGCTCAGCTGCATTGTAGAAGTTGTTGTCTTTTTTGTTGCGGAGGGTCGTGTGGGCGCAGTTACGCCGCACTTTGTCGGTCTATCTTTAAGAACAGACCTTCCATACCAGCAGCAGATGCTGCAGGAGGTACAACAGCAGAAGCAGGTACAACAGCAGCAGCAGGTACAACAGAAGCAGCAGCTACAACAGCGGCAGCAGGTACCACAGCTGCTGCTGCAATAGCAGCAACAGGTATAACAGCAGCAGCTGCTGCTATAGCAGCAACAACTGCAGCAGCAGCTGCTGCTGGTGCTGCGCAGCAGCAGCTGCTGCTGGTGCTGCTGTTCAGTGGGATAGAAGGCCCGTCCGATTCAATGACAACAGCCTGTAGGCTGGAGGGGTATCTCCCCTTGAGGGGCCAATGTGACTTGGGGTGAACGTACACCTGGTGTGTGTGTATAGAGGGAGGTATGGTGGGTATATACATACTTAGTAGTGTATACATGTACGCATTCTTATTCTGCTGCACGTATATATTTTTGTTGTACGTAGATACACACACATATATATACATACGTATATTTATTTATTTATTCAGGTGTATGTACACCCCAATAAACTTTTATTGCTTCTATTTTCCACAGGGAAGAGGGACGTTTGCCATTCTTTTTTTTCTTCTTCTTATTGGCAGTAGTCCTCTTATTATGTTATTCTTGTGTCTCTGCCGTATAAAGCAGAGAAAGTGCCCTAATTGCGTTTTATTACCCCTACTATTTCTGTTTATTTCTTTGCTCTTTTTTTCTTCTTTTACTGTTTTCTTTACTCTTTTTTTTCCCTCTTGTGTGCTCCAACAAACACTCCTTTTACGCCCTTTTTATGCACATAGGGCAGAGGTCTTCCTAGGGTTTATGGTTTAGTACTCACTGTATATATTATACAGATATAAATACATCAATCAGTAAATAAATAAATAAATATTTAATTGTAGATTATATATATGGTGGGGCTTTAGGTCCTTATCTACTATGGATCAGAGGATGGCACTTCTTGCACGGGAAAATATACACATTTATATAT
>CAJFCX010000144.1:0-25917 GCA_904066255.1 Eimeria sp. OTU-X | reverse complement strand
TTTATTAGGAGAGATGCCGTATAGTTTGTCGTGGATTATGGACATGCTGAATGTGGTAGGTATGTTTACGTTGTACTGGGTTTCTGAGATTAGCCTACTCCCTTTATTCTGCTCGGCTGTATTGCAGCTCCAACTGGTCTTAAACAATGCTCAGATAATATGAACGTTGCTTTATGATATGATTCAATGCTTCTGAGCTATAGTTTGTGTCAGCATGTGCCACAGTGATCCGTTGATTTTGGCAACCAGCGCAGGTGCAGGTTGGCGAATCTGACTAGCATTGGAGCAAAAGCATGTTGGACAGTTGAATAGGTCGTTTAGGCTTTGTTATGGAATATATGGTTCTGTTTGTGTTGCGTATCTGGGGGCATTTCATAAGCGAACAGAATAATTCATCGAATAATTGTGGTGTGCAGACTGTGCGTATTTGCGAAGGATACCGGTATGCCTGCATCAAACCATGCGCAAGCTGGCCTCCCCATGCACGCTATGCAGGCCCATGTATGTAGCACAAAGGCGACACAGGCTGGTCAAGAAGTGCAGGATCGATGACAAGCAGGCTTGTTTATAATGTTGTGTGTTGGACGCGAAGCTGAAATCTATGGAGATTTGAACAGAGGATGGATCGATTTGTTGTGTAGGGCAGGAGGCTCATCATGCTCGTTGGGCGTTTTGTGAGATGGCAATAGTGTACCCTTTCAGAGACCTCTGTGCGATGCGTATAGCTTGCGTGTCACACCGCATATTTCTCTTAACGTTACTCAAATGTAGAGCCCTGTCGGGCTGTGTTGTGGCGCTCGATGCCAACTAGTATAGCTTCAGACTGCATGATCTACATAGTTGAATGCAAGCAGACCATTCCTGCTGGTAATAGTTTTTTTCTTCCTTCTGTACGCCGAAGCCTGTCTGTAGCTACTGGCAACCTGCCCTTGAAGAAGCCTTTTTCCCCTTGAATTTCCCTGATGGATATTTTAGTGGCTGGCTCATCAATCCATTACGGTAGGTGTGTGCCACTGAATATGGCGTTCCATTGGATGAAGGCTTGCTTTGAGGCAAGGTTGTTGCGTACGTATTTGGTGACGTTAGCGCCATTTTCTTTCAACGGTATGTGATGCGATTCACTGTGGAACCCACGATAGCTGAATACTGTAAACGAGGGGTTCTTTATCTCTGCTTTTTCGAGACATGGTCCGTCGATGTGGCGAAGAGGTTAAAGCCAATATGCCGTTCAGCGTGTGCGTTACTGAGTATATTTGGAAGCACCATGTGGAGGTTGGTTCGTACAGAAACACCTTGCAGGAGAGTACAGGGATCAGAGGCTCCAAGATGTGTATCATGAAGGTCCAAAAGCTTGTATGCACAGTTCCCCACTCCCAGAGTACTAGTGAAAGTAATCGGCTCCTTTGACAGACATGCTCATAAACCGGTATGCGTTTGACTGCAGTCGTGGAAAGACATAGAATACGTGCTTGTCTGGTACAGCCTGGTAGGCGTGGCGATGTTTCGTATCTCATCACTCTGTGGCGTACTTCCTTAGCACGGCTGGTATCACAGAAGGCCAGTCTCTTTGGAAGTGTTGTTTTTTCAACTGTTGACGTACTCGCCCGGTGAGCAGCACCAGCCTGTGCCAACGCAAACTGGTAAAGCTGCATTAAAAAATAGTTTGAAAATGGTGATAAGACGTTAAAACTATAGTGTTAGCTGCATTGCTGTATGTGTGCATGTGGCATATCTCACTCCTTGCGGAGACGGTCTCGGCGGACGATGATCGACTTGGTGGCTGGCACTTGGCAAAAGCTAAGCATAAGGGCTTGCCTTTGGCGAAGGTTTAGCGTCAGCAGTTGCAAACTGATCAAATATCATCATGGTACAGTTCAGCTAATTTTTGCGTTGCCTGTGACAGGTGAGTGCCTGCTTCTCATAGGTGCTGATGGAACATTCCACAGCTACTCATTGTACCATCATGTGGTGTTGCCGTTGCTTTTTGAATGAAGGCGATCTTACCGATGACCGTTTAGTAGCTGCATGCCTGCCAGTGCCCATCATGAACTACTGCGACAACATGGCGCACTCACGGATCTATATTTGCTGCTGCTGCCAGTTGAATTATGTGGTTTCACGCCGTATAGTCGACACTCAGATTGAGGATGTTGTACTGCCCCCTTGGAGCAAGGGTCTTGTCGTCGGCAATTTCGCCGGAAGTAATGTGTGTCTATATTCCCAAGTGGGGCGTTGTAGATGCTGATGCTTGAATTACGCGCAGTTCGGAGAACGTAACCGCGTGTCGGATATGCATCGTTAACATGTAACGTGGTATTAGGTATTGGTTTTAATGAGAATTCGATTTTTCCGGAACTCAGCGCGTGAGCAGCTACACACACTAGGAGGCCTCAAACCAGCGGGTGGCTATCAAACTAATGTCACTGATTCACATGCGAGTACCTGGTAAGTTCTCCCGTTGCGTTTCGTTGTCACTCAGAAAGTATGTATTCATTGAAGCCCAGGTGGACCTCCGTAAACAGCGAATGGAATTGTTGCATCGCATATCCTATAAATATATCGGTCCCTCTCAGCTCGTCCCCGTTTGGTTCTGAGTCACTGAGTGTGGCTCGCCTGTGACGCTGCACAGGATATTGCACATGGCTGGGTTGATACTTGTCGGTGGATTGTCCCTTCTCACTGGTGTGGCCGCATATTCAAAGTGAACGAATAGTTTCCGTGCTTGTATGGGATACAAACCTGCCTGCGTTTGCTGGGCTGAACTGGGATGACGGCGACAGACAGCGCAGGAGCAAAGCATGGCGACCGCCCAACCGAGTCTTCCAGGCCAGCAAACATTTGCACGCGTATAAATCACTCTACAGCTGGCCCTTCTCTGTGCTATTATGCTAATGTGACATACGGCCCCACATGCGTATATACAGCAGAAGCTGCTCTATTGCTCCTTCGGTTACGTGCGGTACACGTGCATCCTAAGTTTTGCGCGAAACGACCGTATTCGCAACATGTAGGCGATTCGTTTTATACCAGACGTGGGGAGAGAATACGTTTCCAGTGCCTTTCTAGCTGCATGGCTCTAGCAATATCGTTGCTTCTGGTATCCCATGTCTCTGGGTACTGATAGAGGTTACCTTTGCCAAATTGTAAGCAAAGAGACCGAGGTCCCTGCTGCAGTCCGGTTGGCCCGGCTGCCTGAGGTATTTGGTTGTGCCAGGACGTGGACCTTGGGTCCGTATCTGGCTTTTTGATGCATCGTTATTGCAGTGCTGTGCCTCCACCGGCACTAGCAAAGCGGAGCGCACGTCCCTCTTAAATGACACGAACAGCCTATGGATTGCCCGGTGCCCTGAACAATCTGTTTTGGCGTTAATCATTTTTGTTTATTACACAGAGAGTATGTCCTGGTAATGTCTGGTAGCGCGGATTGCTGCACAACCCAGATACTACGCATCCTCGCTGCGTCCATGATGAGATTACCGATGGCTGCCACTGGCTGCGCCGATATTCCACGTGAGTGTTTATTACGTCTTACCCGTCCTTACGACCGCCAATGCCAAGAACAAGAAATCACTCCTCCCTTTCTGTGAAGTACAGAAAAGAGGCGTTGAATGGTTCCACGTGCGAGTGCGCTGTCTACCAGTGACTTTCCTACTGGTATTTACTTCGTAAGCAGCTCTTTGATAAAAATGCATTACTCAGTTGCTGCGCTCAGCTGGCTGCTATTCGGTGCCATCAACACGCGGCGTAGACAGTCATGTGCTATTTGCGTTTTGCGGCCTGATAGGTGCGTCCTTCAGGAACAGCAACGACCCGTACCGTTCGCGTGAGCCTAACCAACATCGGAGAATGGTGCAAAGGGGTGTAAGCTTCTTCAGCAAGTTCCAGGGAGCTAACGCCTTAGACGTGCGCCCTAAAAATGTGCTGTCCAAGCCAAAATGAACTCGTATTTATGGGCATTTGTAGTCTTGGTTGGCATGATTCACCATTGGTGAGGCCCCAGTTGTGTACATGCAGCCTTTGAAGGTAGTTTAGCCGTTTGACGTCGAAGCCTGACTGGCGCCTAGAGGTGAGCACCTAAACGCCACGGCATCAGCACGCATACCGCATTGCTTCTAATGCGTTCCGGGCGACAGGCAGACGGTCGAATAATTCCAGTTCTAGTCATTCAATATGGATAAATATGGAACCGTACAATGGTCCTAAGGTCCATGACTGCACGGATATACCCAGATAGAGACCGCCTGCCCCATATATTTTGTAAACCACGTACAGGACCATCGATCTTTTGCGTAACTCTCGCACTCGTGCCGTGACGACGTTCCGAGCATGGCGCCTTACCAGTGATCAGTGATGGTGCAACAATTGATGTGGTATCTAGGGTACTTCTACCTGCTTCACTATCGCAAAGCGTGCAGGTAGAATGGTAAGCGAGAACCAATAAATACACTGAAGTTGAAGAAAAGGTTTGGCTGATGCTCTCGTTTTCAAAAGCATTGCCACATTAGCATACCAAGCTCGTGCCTTCCTGATCTGCGCAGGCAGTATGCAACGTTCAACCACTCTAGAGTGCGCTGCTTGCCCACCCACATTTTGCGGCTTTTTGACGGCTGGTCGCAACTTGGTGTTAGCCCATATGGTGCTACCGCGTTAGCGGTAGTGCTCACGTGTCTCCTGCTTCCCCGGCTAATATTTCAGTGTGATTGCCCCTGGCGAGAAATGCCTTGCTCTGCACACTAGTGTCATGGTTTGCGTGCTGCAGCCATGTTACCTGCAGGGTTGTCCCAGCTCTCACCAGATTTGCACGCGGACAGCTGCAGAGCGCTTCTTCAAGCGCGTTTCAAGACAACGGAGGTGGATGAACCCTCAGCGCTTTTGCTGCCGTTCACGGCTCCAGAACCGTCGCTGTTGGCGGTGTGCAACAACGTCCTAATGCACTGGTTGCTGTCTGCTGGTTGCTCGCCCCCGCGTGCCGTTGCGTGCTGACGTTGGGAAGGTTTGGTGTTGAACTGTTGTAGCCGCCGCTTAGGTGTGCATCCGTGCGTGCCCTATCGGACGGTGTAATCGCTGGCATTGCCAGAATAATGTCTTTCAATGGGCTCTTGTGATATTTCCGACCTTATCAACTCGTACGCTGCTGTTGTAGGGGAGGATGACGCTTATGTCGTTGCTATCGCATAGCTGCATACTGGTGTGGATTCAGCGAAATCCATTACCACTCGTCTGTGGTCTCAGCCAGCCGCACTTCTTACTGTACCCCATTCACATATTTTGCCTTCGTCGGAGCGTCCTTCACCTAAACTGACTGCACATTCCTGTCATCTTTTGTATTGAGCCAGGAAACCTCTGAAGGCAGCAGATGTAGCAGAGGAGCAGGCAGACACTCTATGGGTTTCGACAGTTATCGAGCGAGGAAGGTAACCTTGGCGCAACTACGCGTTTGTGCTTTGCAGAGCCCAAAGCTGGCCTTTCAGTTTTGTGCTGTGCAGATTGTGAGCCCTCAGCGTTTATAGCGTAGCTTGGTCCTTTGGCTTGTTAAGGTCTGCCCGGTCTGTTAAATCCGATCTTCGATTTGGTTTAGGCCTTAACTATGGAGGCCCCAGCAATTCTTCGAGCATCGCTCGATAAGGAGGTGCGTTGCGCGGTGAATCGTTTGGTTTTGTCATGGGCCCCTATTCTACTGCCTGTCGTGCGAAATTCCTGATAATACAGGAAGCAACCGCAATACCTTATATCAGCCTTTACCCTGTATTTGTCGCGTGGGTAGCCGTCGTCCGTGATTTGTTTTAGTCGTATATTCACTACAAATTACTGTATTTCAGTTAGTGCTTCAACTGGTGACCAACACTCACGACTCGCGTGGGTGCTGCAGTCGGCCTCCAGCCGGTAGTCAGCCAACTGCGAAGTCGTGCAAATTGTTACGTTGGCCTCACACCACAGGATCGGAGGCAGAGACAAAAGGATGTTTTATCGGTTTCCTGTAGTAAGTAGCTACGACTAGCGATTTCATCTGAACGCAGCAGTGCTCGGGTGATGTTTGCACTTTGGATGTGTCCAGGAAGTGCGCATTGGGGAGTGCTGCTGTATTTTCTGTATGTGCGTAATCTTCCCTTAACGCTGGTTGCCGCAGGAAACAGATCCTGCAGCGTTTTGTATATTGTTTCGGTTCCTGCGCTTGTGTAGTGTGAAAGCAGCATAACAATTTACAACCTGCTTCTGGGTCTGTTTTCTCCTGATTCGCATCCATTAGTAATCCCTACCGATAGCATCTGGACACAGCAGTGCTTAGGTAGAGGCTTCATTGTAAATGCGCCCAGGCAGTACGCATTGGGTAGTGCTGTTGTATTATGAGTATGCGCTCAAACTTCCCCTGACCCTGGTTGTCGAAGGACACAGGTCCAGCAGCAGTATGCATATTGTTCGCTCCCTGCGCTCCTGTTGTGTGAAAGCAGCATGACAATTTACAACCTTCTCCTGGATCTGTTTTCCTCTGATTCGTATCCATTGGTAATCCCTACTGATTTCACGTGGGAGAAGCAGTGCTCAGGCGGCAATTTCATTTTGGATGTGGCCAGGAAGTACGCATTGGGTAGTGGTGTTATATGTTGTATATGCGCGTAATCTTCCCTTGACGCTGTTTGTCACAAGAAACATATCCAGCAGCGTACTCTTTCTTAGTTCTTGTAGGGTGAAAGCAGCGTGCCAATTTGCAACCTGCGTCTGGATATCTCTTCTTCTAATTCATATCCATTGGTAATCCATACAGATTTCATCTGGACGCGCCAGTGCTAGGGTGGCGTTTTCATTTTTGATGCTCCAAGCAAGTACGCATTGGATAGTGCTGGTATATTTTGTCTATGCGCATCGCCGCCCCTTGGCGCTGGTTGTGGATTGCAAGTAAAATGTATGGGAGCGTGTTGGGCTGAAGTGTTGCCGTTTTACATTGATGCCGCAGCATGCTCACACGCCGATGCAGCACGTGCGTAATTGCTCACAGCGACCCCAACTGTCCCGGCGATTGCTGCGGCGTCATATGAGCATATTCGGCAGTTCGACAATCGTGAATTCTGAAGCTATGCTTGCCACGTCTCACGCCTAATCATTTCTGTTCAGTTGCCAGGATGATCCCATCGGAATGGGGCTTCTCTAGGCTGCTGCACCTTGCAGTGATGTGACTGTGCACCAACACAAATACATTTCAATCGTCATGATCAGCATCAGCTGATCATGACGATTGAAATGTATTTGTGTTAATGCCCAGTCACATCACTCCGCCGCGAGTTTTCAATCCAGCCCAGGACGCTGCGTTGCCCAACTTTATAGTATATCTTTCTTGACTGTTTAGTCTGGTGGAGCTCTATAAACGGTTCTCTGTCGCTTGGCATCCTCGTGCAGATTCAGGCGCGTAACGCTTCTGCTGCGTGTGGGGGGATACCTGCGGTGTTTCAATTCTAGTCGACCTTCCTCCTCCACAAAGCGCTGACAAACGAATTTTCGAGGGTTTTGTAGAATCCCTCTGCATCTTTGAAACAAACGAGTTTTAGGGCCTGTTGCAATTGGAAATAATTCGGCGCGGGGAGCAGCATGCTTACCGCGTGATTATTACCCAGGTGGTACGGTTTTGGGGTTAGTTCAATGGTTGAGAGAAGCGTCCAGAGAATCACAAAAACGGTATTTTCGCGCACAAAACCTGCATCATGGCAACCATTGAAGGCACATGCATTTTCCGTATGATGAAACGCTTTTTCTTGCCTTCCAGTCGGTACGCTCTCCTATGTGTGTGTGTGCCTAATCAGCTGTTCTTGACTCAAGGCGTGCTGAATATCTTCCCGTTTCACCTGTTTTACATCAGACCGGTAAGCCAGGATGTGCAACAAGGAATTCGATCGTTGCAGTGGACTGCTTTTGCTCAACGGTCAAATCAATCTACCAACTCTCTGCGCCCCGGTTGGGTGATATGAAAATGCATGGACGTAACGGTGTATTTGTTTCATTGACGGTGTTTCATGCATGCCCCCAGTGTCAACGCCACCAAGGTTGAATTGCAGAGGCAAAATTTTTGACAGGAAGCTAGAGCACTTGAAGGACCTCAGCAGAGGAGTTCCGTTGAAGAGAGATATGCCGAGCTCAAAGGGTTTGGAGTTACAATATCATGTATATCTGCTTTGCATATTTCACCGAGAAAAGATAATCAGGGGACAGATTGTCGGCATCTGCGAGCGCAGCATACCCACTTATACGGATCCCTTGGGATTCACGGCTCGTCACAGACTGTAGGAATTTTTCCGGTTACACTCCCCCACGTATAAACTGACTACTTGCTCAATTAATGCAATACCTAAACGCATGTATTATTTGAATTGGCAGCTTACGCTGAGTCCGTGTAATCAGCGTAGTACAATTCGTTAGTTCTGCAAATGATTCGTCAGGCAATCGACTGCGTGGGTGTCCATACACATTGTATCTTAACCACTTGCCGTACACTTAGTTTCTTCATGCCCGCGTTGATCTTTTCTGTCACGCAAATGGGCATTCGTTTGCCTGGTGCTTTCCCTGGGAGGCCTGCAGAGATATCACCTTGCAACACGTCTTCAAAATTTTACATACAGATTAAATATCTCTAAAACTGTTGTATTGTTCTCTATCAAAACTGCTCTGGAGCCGGCTGTTAGGCACGTAATGGCGTGCAAAAGGAGGCCTTCCGCATATCAACGCTGTGCGATCCTTCCTATAGCCTTGCCAAGAAGACTGTGAGCGCTGGCGTCCAGCGGACGGCATTCACACGGTTACTGTGGCTTGCAGAAAGCTGGTGGTTTTGCGGATGTTCCATTCACCCTTTGGGTTCTGAATTCGTGTTGGGTTAAATCACTTGCTTTGCGACCGGCACCACTCCTAAACGCCACTCCAGATACAGACTTTGTGGGTTTCATCTGCGGTACAAAGGCCTTAGCATTTGCCTCGAGCAGGTTGTGAGCATCCACCGGGTGGTCGAGATTTATGTGTGTTTGACGCTAGCCACGCAAACATCTTCTGTCTAGAAGTTCCTGTTCGGCACCATACATCCCTGTAGCACTGTGCATACACTTTTCCACTGCCATTTGGCTTCGCATATTTTGTTTCCTTCGAATTTAGCAATACAGCTGCTCAATGCCTGTGGCCGTGCTCCCGTCACTTCTAACAAATGCAGCTGGTGCGCCTGTTTCCGCCCAGTCTATTTTTGCATTTGTTATCCAGCAAGCATTGGCCTTCACGCACCACTGTACCACACCATTCAGTCGTTCCGCAACGCATCTTATCCACAAGATTACAGTCGCCTTCAGCCCGCCCGCAAGACGTGAAAGTGTTCAATAGGATATGATGCAGTCATCGCCGCCACAGCTCAAGATAACTCACAATTTTAGACAGTACGGCGAGTTTGACACAGTTGCTTACGCACCATACCAGCTAACGTCCGAACATGTCCATCGGCGGTTCATGAACATTAGGCACCAACGCAGGGCCTGAAGATCCAGACTCCGACAACTTGGGTTCTCCAGAACCACACAAACTTCAGTTCATAGGAGCATGCAGGTGACCCGCACTACCGTTCCCTCTAGGTCGGAGTACTGACTGCTTCTTAGACTGTATGTGTACTGTTTCTCTAGTGTAACAGGAGATATCGCTTGTGCGCAGTTACTAGGCTAGGAAAGCGGCCCCCCCCGCTTGCCCACCACAATTTTGCTGTCGGAGACAATATCATTATTGTCGAGACAATATCATTATTCTCCATTAAGAGGATTAGAGAAACAATCGGTTGCAATGTACTTGCCAGTTGTTGGTTTTGGCTGAAATTTGAAACCCAAGAGTGACTCCATTTGTACACTTGGAAATAATTTTTACGAGGTAGATACGTTGGGTAAGCGCATAACAGATTGTGCGTATTTCAGCCAAGGAAGGGTCGTATAGTAACCCATCGTGTGGAACAGTTACGATAACTTAAAACACGTAAACAACCGTGCTCCATCATGAGTTTCTTGGAGGTAGCCAGCAAGCGGAGGCTGCAGCATTCCTTAGGAGACGCCCAACGAGCTTCGCAGTGCTCACTAAAATGTTTAAGATTGAAGTCACAACAACGGTGCCATAATCGGTTTTTAGTAGGTGTGCTGGGTCGCGAATACGCTACCCACGCTACGGCTATTATCGCAGATAAACGAATATTTGAAATCACACAATTCCATTGCCAGCGTGGCACACGTTTCTCAAGAAGTCAGCTGCTTGGTTCTTTGGTTTTAGCTAGTGCGCTTGATGTTCGTTCACGACAGTGTGACTTGCAACGCCCAAGTTCTGCAAAATTGATTTCGTTAAACAAGCACGGACACCACTGCTGCGCTGCTGTTCTTACTCTGTACACTTCCCCACACGGTACTAGGTTCTTCGTGGGCGATCCACAGCAAACCAATGCATGAATGTTCTGATCCAGGTGCGATGTCCTGGTTTTATCACGCGGTGGCTTCTGCGAGAATTTTGTTGCCTCGGTGCTCATTGATCATATGGTCTATTGCCTGACCCCGTCCAAGTGACGTTGTAACGAGTGTCGAGTATAGGCAATCGCTCGCGTAGATTCCAGTACACGTGGAGATACATCTCATTTATGAGCGATTGAACAGGACGTGCGCCACAAATGGACGGGAATTGGTGCATGGAAAACACCGGACCTAAAGGGCCTGACTCCTCTGTTCGGCTGTACGTGTTACTGCACATCCGTACCTGCGTTTCTCGAGATACTCGCAATTCGTGTTACTACAAACTTGTCCGGGTCACCAGCATCGCTGATGCAAAACAAATATCCACTCGCGTGTGTGCATTTCTAATTCCACACAGGAGTGCAGACGGGCACCACACTACGTGGGAGGACCACTATTTTTGACTAGGTTGGACGGTAGATTATTCTCGAAAAGGGGCTTCTGCGGACACCACATGCGTTGCCCTTGCAACTCCTATTCCAACCCTCTCGCTGGTGGTTCCTTCCGCGCACAGGTCTCCTAGACCCGTTGTCGTGCTTCCCCAGATTCCAAAAGTGTAAGAGAATTGAAAAACAGATTAAGGTTCCAGCATAATGCGAAATGCACTGCACTCCACAAATCGCACGTTTTCCTTCACCAGATAGTAAGGCAGAGGGGACGATCTAGCATCGAGACAGACTATCTCCATTCTTGCTGAGCCGCAATCCAGGTGTGTAGTCTGCCACGGTACCAGAAGTATTGCACATCCATCTGCATCCAAATGAAGAAGGCGTGCTGCCTTCTTCATGCAAGTTTCCTAGGGACGCCTATTGAGTTCATCGAGGCCAGTCTCTCCCTTGGGAGCTTTGCTAACTAGGCTGCTAGCAAATCGAAACCCATTCACATAGTAACTGACTACATGGCTAAGACTTCTCTCCGCGAGTTGAGTGAGCTAGAACAGAAAAGCCTCAGCAACGGTGCGCTGTGCAGGAGGTACGTCATTAGCACAGTTAATTGTGGTGCCGGATATGGTATAGTAAATGGCCTCTATTGCTGTGATAGGTACCCTAGTGGTCAGCACAGGTAATATGCAAACTTCCTAAATTCCTAGTAGTGAACACAAAACGCGTTGAAGTGCTGAAGGTGGACAAACGTGGAACTGCGACGGCTCCACATATGTTTTGCAGCAACAGCTGCATATGTAGTGTTAGCCCTTTCATTCAGCGAATAGATATGCCGAATACGCTAGCGTCACCACAGACACGTTTGGTCTCTAATGTAACTTCTGCCTGTCTCGATGGAAATTAGGATTGTTTTCACAGAAGGTGCGAGAGCCAATTCTATACGGGTGGGGTTTGCAGATACAATACACATACCCACATCATTCTTGAGACCTGTGCAGAGACCTGAGCAGAATCTCTGTATGGTACGACCCCTTTGCCTTGTGGTTCTTGTTATATTCCTTATAAACGACCAACGTAGTTCCACGATCATTTTCTTCACGAATACTAGTACGCGACGAAATAGGTAATGGTAAACGAGATTTCGACGAGGCGGGCACAGACAATTCTTTAAATGCTGCGGCAGACCAAGTGCAGGCGTTTTCATCAGCACGCTGGAATTCATGGTGACTCAGGGAGTAGGGAATTCGATTAGACACGCCTTGACTAACTGACCCGTTGCCTCCGCAGACGGGGCCTACTGATGACACTGATAACATAAGCGGGGCGCGATCACTCTAGGCTCACGGCGGCCTCCACAGTTTGCACACAAGATATCATAAACCCACTTGCACACAATGGTGATCAGTACGGGGAGCTGGAAATTTCCCTTGTGGCCTGCATCAGATCGATAAGAGCAACCCCCTATCTGCTGGACCTGATGTCCCCTGTACACAGTCGGCAAGACATCTGTGATCAGTTAGCTACACGAAACTGGTGTTACTCGACACTGTTGGATGCCCACCAGACGGTACGAAGCTGGCCTACAGCAGCGCTGAATGCATCCGCTTACTAGACGTTACCTTTCCTGATCAGAGTTTGACCGGCCCAAATTTGGTGTTCAACAAGGAAGCTGCTAGGTTGATGTTTGGTTGATCGCAACTATGGCTAGCTTCCATACAAATCTGGACATCATCAATGTTTGGTTGATCGCAATGATGATGTCCAGATTTGTATGGAAGCTAGCCATAGTTCCGCTACGATTTGGATGGAAGCTAGCCGTAGCTCCGCTACAGTGATCCTTTTAAACTTCGCACGGAAGTACTGTGTTGTGGTGTTGAGTGCTTCCTTGCATTTACGGAAACACAGTATAGCAGTACTCGTCGTGGTTTACTCTGCTCAGCCGAAAGGATATATCCTTTTGCGCTGTGAGGTGGCCGTTCGCGTTCGTGATAGTTCGCCCAGATCCAGCATCTCAGCAGACGTTAATTACATGACTATGAGCTATGGACTCCTCTTGATGCGTGTTGGAGGTGTTTCAAGAAGAGGAATCTTCAATCTGTTTGGCACAGTTTGTGCGTGACGCTAGAGGCATGCGTATTATTTTGTGTGTAGCTCATGGTTGTCTAGTGAACACGTTGCTGAGTTGAACTTGCCTGCCGGCGATGCACACAGTATTTAGCGCTCCATAAAACATATGTGTTGTTGCCATGACCATTGGTGTCCGGCTCGCATTCGATTTGTCGTAAACATGAACGCGTACAAAAGTGCCATGCTGTTTTTTTGTTGGCCTGCAACGGCTGCGCGTATTTGTGGGATCGCGTGCCCCTGCAGGCTGCTGTTCTTGGCCTGGTGTACAATAAACATGTCACTAGTTTTCTATGTATTCGCGAACGTGGAATTGAAACCAGACTCCCGCAGAACTGAGAAATTCGCGAGGTTCAGACAAGCCTTGAGGTCCTGGTATACCATTTTAGTAGCACACTGCAATCTACTAGGATTTGTTAATACACCCCTACAGTCGGCGGATGGATTTCAGATCGAAGTGCTGCCATTAATACAATGACAACTGGGTGTTAATTTGTTCACGGCTCTCCGTGGCGTTCCTCTATACACAGATGTGTACACTGCGCTAGTCGCTGCAGAGTGTAAGCGACAGTCTTGCGAAACTACCCCACATTCAGCGAAGGCTTATAGGGCCACTGTGTTGGTACTCGCAGCGAACGAACGCTGTAATAACGAACTCTCACGAGGGTTGCGATATATTCAGACGGTTTACGAAACATCCGCATCTTCTGCAGCTGGTAAGTAGATAAAGGTAAATTCCTCTGGCATTGTTCAGGAAACGGCGGTTTCCTTCGCGTGCAGGATTGCCGCCTTTGTGTGCTAGGCACTACTTCACTTTTTCCCGTGGTCCGTCACAGGCCGCACACTAGGGTCCGGTGAAATATGTACGGTAGTCCTCTGTGCTATATATGCACATTCCATGCAGCTAAAACAAATTTATTACTTGCACAGGTTATTAGTGGCGAAATAGCTCTACGTGCGAGCGAGATGACAACAACACAAACACACTCTTTCATAAATTTTGGGGGTTCAATGGAACACCTGAACACGGAAGTTGCATGGGTTGGCTGCGAGGTTATTACACGGGTTGGTACAGAGCATCCACAGGATGTGTAGCTTCGCATGTTAGCTAGGAGGTTTGAAGGTGGCCCCGCTGCCACGCAGCCAGTGCGTTTCTGGAACTCCTGTTCAGCATGGTGGTTGAACTCGCGGGTTAACTAAACACACAGCATGCGCCCAACTGGATGAAGGTTGTGGAGTAAAACACAGCAACACTGTAGGTGTGGGCGCTACACATTTCCCGAGCAAAACGGCCATTTGTTTCACATTCCGGATAAGGGGTGTTCCAATGCAAAGCCTTCAGGAATGCACGTAAACACAGGATGACAAGGCACCAACTAGTGCACGTACGGCCAGCCACTTCTGTAGCTCTGATGGTTTGCAGGGAGTACGTGTACGAACGCGTGAGCAGGCTGGTGACACTAGGCAGCCCACCTATTGCGATTGGACAGCCAAAACCATTGTGAAGTACCTGCGAACCGATGCCTTACAGTTCTGACAGAAAAGGACCCCGTAAATGCCACTCTGGCTTCTTGATAGGTATTCTTCAGGTGATATCTTGGGCATCCAGAAGTGAACCTTGATATATGTATGAAGCGTTTATTTGAGCTGAAGTGGACTGCATCTAAATGACAACAAAGACATTGACCTAGACAGCCAAGGGTCTTCTTTAATTAACGAATATGCATTAAGAAGCTCGGAATCGACACATTATTATTGTGACACCCACGTCATACCGATACTCGGCCTTTAGAGTATTCGTGGGTCTTGTTAGACTCCACAGTCTGTCAACTCAAACATCTGCTGCGTGGAACCACTTCTCCATTCGATGACACCCAACCTACGGACGATGCAAAAACGTTTCAGGAATAGGGGCTCGTATACCGCTGGAATATTAGGGCAAGAGTGAACCGGATGGCTGCCTAAACCCTACGCCCCATTCCTAGATCAAGCTCATGCGAATGTGCTCTTCTCCAAACGTTCAGATCGTAAGTAGCCACAATAGACTGCAATGAAAATACGGTAGGTTCACAGGCGAACGGGTGCTGTCTTCTGCCTTAACCCATTCACATCCATACGTGAACGTGGAGAAATGCTAGTCTCTTGCGTAGCAAGTACAACGAAACGTATTCGAATTGCGTGCAAACAATATACAGAAAATGCTGGTATGTTCCGCAGCAGGTGATAGTACTATTTAGGCGATTCGACCAGATTCTGCTGTGACATGTTGTTGCGGTTGCAGTGACTGTTGGCAGTGCATCGAACGTAGAGTTGCTAGAACCTTATACCGGAGTTGCAAAAGGCTTCCCTTTGACTGCAGAAAAACGAGCCTGACACAGATGGCAGAACACACTGGTACCTACGCATACATTAAACTATTGTTCTATGTATCACGGATTCCACTTGTCGGCGACAGCGGTATGTGGGACTTACTGCATGCTTTTGCCTCCGGTGCCTTTTTGTTTGCATTGTTCTTTATTGCATTCATTAGGCATCTTAGGCCGACCACTAATATCTAGGAACGCTCCCGGGCATGTTCAGCAACAAACCGAACGTGTATGCATAGAATTCCTTGCTTGCAAACTTCTCGCCTGCGGGTTCACAGTAAGAAGCTGGGCCCCGCCTCACTGGATAGACGTCGGTAGCGTTGCTGGAATTTTTTTGCGATAATTTCGTCATCAGCGTTTTAGCGCGTCTGGTTCATAGTTGAATACACTATTGTGTGCTGGTGGCCAGAGTTGTGCGACCGCAGGCAAGCTGTTGTTGAAGAACAGGCGTAGCTGACTTGTGGGCAAGTTCGGATCTGCTCGCAAGAACTGTGGCCAGGCTAGTGTGTTTTAACGGCTCAATATATTTCTCAGCCCGTAAGCAACCGCAGTCAGTATTAGAACATCAGGTTGTTGCATGCTTGCGCATATTGCGAATCTACACGCAATGGACAGCGGCTGTGTCTTCAAAGGCGTACTCTATGCAACCGGTGCATATGCACCTCACTTGTAATCGTGCATAAAGGCTTCGTAACGTTTTCACATTCGCTTGTTTAAATAGCACACTATGTTCCCGCTTGAGACACCATCGGTTCATATGCGATTCGTCCTCGCCCTTGCCTCGACTATGTTGCAGACATGGATCGGCCACTGTGCAAACATCATATGGACGGTGGTACTGAATAGGCTATGAGCTACACATTACCTTCTGTTAATGCACTCATCTATGTGCGTATTAGTTGGGTACGAAATTTTCATACCCATCTCAGCATAACAAGGATTGCTAGTTCCAATTCTTAGGCAAACACACTGCAGCTCTGTGGCCTTCTATGTTCACACTAACCGCTGGCAGTCACCAACACTTGTATTACGTGAGGTTGCAATGGCATTTTGTTTCTTAAGCTTCAGGCACGACAGTCTGATGTAGGGAATGCAGGGCGGTTCGGTTGTTTTGAGGTGCGACATAGCACTGATGGCATAATACAGTAATCTCACGTGCACCCCTGCATGCTTCGGATTTCTCCTATCGTGTTTTCAACAATTTTTGATTGGCATGTAGCTCCCTCAACGAGCTAACGGGAGCTGTGCTGATGACTCCGAATCTTCCGGCAAATTCGCAAGCCCCTGATTACTGCTTGTACACGTGTGCGGCGCTCATGGATGTGCATGAGGCTAGTGCCAGCCTTTCGGATGCCTGTCCTGGACCCCTTCCCTTCACGGAGACATTTTCTGCGCCCATTCAGACTGTGCGAACCACACACAGCCTCTTACGTGTCTCGCCTGCTTCCTCAACAGGGTTTAGAGGTCCGTGAGGCATACTTTGAGGGCGTCTGCCGTTGTTCTAATGCGCTGAAAGTCTACTGTTGTTCTTGAAATGAGTAACGTTCCAGTGGTCTGCCCCAGTAGCCACGACACAGAATTCATGCTGCTCGTCCTCGACCTAGTGATGTCTGCATGCTTGCAATGAGACGCAGTGATATACTGGGAAGCAGGGTGTACTTCGGCGTCTTGGTACCCAGGTGTTTTACAGTGTTTTGAGAAGGCCGCAAGCTGCTGTGTAGTCATTCACAGGGTTAGAAAAACCTGGGCATCTAGAGGTGCAGCGTACGTAGCAGACGGCACAGTTACGTTTTCGGGAGGTGGGGATGGTTATCATGTGGAGGACGGGTCTACGCACGAAGAGGCATTTTGGTGGTTGATATGCCTCTCCAGCGGCCTACCGGATACTTCCAGTGCTGGTACAAAGTTTGTTTGCATACCCGAAACGTCTGCACGGTGGTATATAGACTGATATGAATGTCACTGCTGCATGCGTGGCGAGGAGCGGCACAGCACATGTATGTCCAGGAAGTAGGTTCCAAGACTCGTCGAACACAGATCGCTAAAAGGCGTTTGGTGGCCGCATTCGTTTAGGATGGGTGGCAAAGGTGCATTTGATGTGTATGGATCATAGTCTATTCCTCGTTTCGCGTGTGCGCACAGCAGGGCTGGAACTTCGTGCCGCACACTTCGAGGGCTTCTGCCGCTAGACCCACGTACTACAGGTTACCTGTTGTTCGTGCAGTAAACACTGTTCCATATGCCTGCCATACCCACCGTCATATAGCATTCACACTACCCGTGCTCGAACCAGTGACGGCTGCATGGTTGCACCGTGACGTGGTGATATACCGCTGACCAGCCTGTACGTTCGTTTCGTGGCACGCAGCACTTCTACACCAATGCATCCTCATGCAACGCGCTGCTGTTTAGAAAAGCTGTCGGTGCTATACAGCATCATTGTGATTAGCAGACCGCACAGTTCTGTGGTCGACAGGTTGGGGGCGATTATCATGTGGAGGACGAGTCTACCGACGTAGTGAAATTGTGGTCTTTGACTGTGCATCTGGCCTATCCGCTGACCTCCCGGAAGGTAACGTGCTTGCCAGCAGTCGGTTTGGCCATCCGACACATCTGACCGGTGGCGTATACAGTGGGGTAAAGATTGCTGTTTCATGCGTGGTAAGGAACATGCGAGGACCAGTACGTTCAGAACGTAGGTTTTTGGGTGTGCGGACCCGGGATAAAGAGAGGGCAATTTGATGCCCTGCTTCATTAGGGCGGCGACGGCAACGGATCATCGGATATGAATGGACAATTTTCTATTGCTTGTTGTGCCCGTGGGCAGAGTACAGTTGGTAGTTCGTGAGGCATGGTTCGACGGCGTCCGTTGGTGGACCCATGCGATATGCATCTACAGCTGTTCGGGAAATTAGCATTTTTTAAATGACCCGCTGAACTAGCCGCGACAAAGCTTCCTTGGTGCTCCTTTTCGAGGGTGGTACATCAGCATGCCTGCAACATGAGGCGGTGATACACGTGAGAGCAGTTTGTACGTTAGCTTCCTGTCACCCCGAAGTTCTCCGCGGAGTAATTAACAGATAACGAGCTGTTCCTTAGAAATATTCGGAGTTGGAAACAATCTGTGGTATACAACCTCAGTGTGTTAACAGACCGCACAGTTCTGTTGAAGGGAGGTCGGGGTGGCTATCGTGTGGAGGACGACTCAATGCGTCGAGAGATCTTGTGGTCGTTGATTGGCCTATGGTGCAACCAGAGGCTTCGCGGAATGCGCAGAGCTGATACACAGTCTGTTTGCACATCGGAGATGTGTGCTCGTTGGACGATAGAATGGGGTTATGCCTGCCTTTGCCTGCGTGGCGACAAACCCTTAGGAGATGAATGTCCATCCATTCCTATATCGGCGCGGCCAATCGCAGATTACTAGCGAATGGTCGGTGGGACGAGTTTTGAGCCAATTCCTTCAGAACCAACTATGCAGCCGCGATGATGAAAATAGATGGTCTATGTTGACGCAATCTGCAGACATGGATCGGCCACTGTGCAAACATCATATGGACGGTGGTACTGAATAGGCTATGAGCTACACATTACCTTCTGTTAATGCACTCATCTATGTGCGTATTAGTTGGGTACGAAATTTTCATACCCATCTCAGCATAACAAGGATTGCTAGTTCCAATTCTTAGGCAAACACACTGCAGCTCTGTGGCCTTCTATGTTCACACTAACCGCTGGCAGTCACCAACACTTGTATTACGTGAGGTTGCAATGGCATTTTGTTTCTTAAGCTTCAGGCACGACAGTCTGATGTAGGGAATGCAGGGCGGTTCGGTTGTTTTGAGGTGCGACATAGCACTGATGGCATAATACAGTAATCTCACGTGCACCCCTGCATGCTTCGGATTTCTCCTATCGTGTTTTCAACAATTTTTGATTGGCATGTAGCTCCCTCAACGAGCTAACGGGAGCTGTGCTGATGACTCCGAATCTTCCGGCAAATTCGCAAGCCCCTGATTACTGCTTGTACACGTGTGCGGCGCTCATGGATGTGCATGAGGCTAGTGCCAGCCTTTCGGATGCCTGTCCTGGACCCCTTCCCTTCACGGAGACATTTTCTGCGCCCATTCAGACTGTGCGAACCACACACAGCCTCTTACGTGTCTCGCCTGCTTCCTCAACAGGGTTTAGAGGTCCGTGAGGCATACTTTGAGGGCGTCTGCCGTTGTTCTAATGCGCTGAAAGTCTACTGTTGTTCTTGAAATGAGTAACGTTCCAGTGGTCTGCCCCAGTAGCCACGACACAGAATTCATGCTGCTCGTCCTCGACCTAGTGATGTCTGCATGCTTGCAATGAGACGCAGTGATATACTGGGAAGCAGGCTGTACGTTCGCCTCGTATCCGCCAGCAGGTCTGCGCGAGGCCACCAGTAGGCGACGAGCTGCTGTTAAGATATTCACAGAACTGGAATCAGGGCTGTGCTATGCAGGCTGTGTAGAATGTCACACAATTCTGTGGTCCGAAAATCGGGACGATTTTCGTGTGGAGGGCAGGTCAACGAACGGACAGAATTGTAGTCATTGGTTTGCATCTGGCCTGTCCACAGACTTCGCCGAATTTGCAATGCTGATACACAGTATGTTTGCACATCCGAGACGTCTGCACAGGGGCTTATAGAATGGCATACTGATTGCTATTTCATGTGTTACCAGAATCCGATCAGTACATGCACGTCGATGACGTAGGTGCCTGCCGTTGGAAAATATATTGCTAGCCAAATTCCTTCAGGGCACGTATAGCAACTCAGAATATGAAATGAAAGGAACATATTCTGTTATATCCCTAGCGCGTGTGAGCAATGGTCTTTAAGGTTCGTGCGCCATATGCGAAGGGATGACGTTGCCCGACCCATACGCTACGCATCTTCCGGTGCTTCCGAAATAAGCATTGGTACATTCGCATGCCCCACCAGCCGCGATGTAGCTTTGATGATGCTGGTGCTCGAGCGAGTGATGCCCTCATGCATGCACTGTGAGGCGTTGATATACGGGTATGCAGTGGGTACGTCCGCTTCGTGGCCCCCAGACGTTCCCCAAATATTCATTACGAGGCACCGCTGTGCTGTTTAGACATGCTACGAGTTGGAAACAGCCGGTGCTGAACAGATGAATTGTGCTTTGCCGATCGCAGAGTACTTTGACAGGGAAGTAGGGGCCGACTAAGGATGACGGGTCTACGCATGGAGAGGACTTGTGGTCGTTGATTGATATCCTCCATATCCATTGACGTTTTGTAAGGCGCAATGCTGATAGCAAGTCTGCTAGCATACCCGAAACGTCTGCAAGCTGGCATATAGAGTGGACTTATGTTTGATGTTGCATGCTTGGCGTGGAGACACTCGGTATATGCGTATCCAGGAAGTAGGTTCTTGGCAGGCTGACAGACAATTATTACAAAGACGTTGCAAGACGCGTTTGTGTGGGGAATGGACGACTCGTTGGTCTAGGGCAAAGATGGTGTTGATGTTCATACGGGTATGCGTACAATGTGAGGCGGTGATAAATGGGTGAGTAGGAAGTATGTTGGTTTCGTCGCACTCAGCACTCCACACGTATTCATTATCATCAAGCACCGCTGTGCTGTTTAGACCTGCTACGAGTTGGAAACAGCCGGTGCTGAACAGATGAATTGTGCTTTGCCGATCGCAGAGTACTTTGACAGGGAAGTAGGGGCCGACTAAGGATGACGGGTCTACGCATGGAGAGGACTTGTGGTCGTTGATTGATATCCTCCATATCCATTGACGTTTTGTAAGGCGCAATGCTGATAGCAAGTCTGCTAGCATATCCGAAACGTCTGCAAGCTCGCATATAGAGTGGACTTATGTTTGATGTTGCATGCTTGGCGTGGAGACACTCGGTATATGCGTATCCAGGAAGTAGGTTCTTGGCAGGCTGACAGACGATTATTACAAAGACGTTGCAAGACGCGTTTGTGTGGGGAATGGACGACTCGTTGGTCTAGGGCAAAGATGGTGTTGATGTTCATACGGGTATGCGTACAATGTGAGGCGGTGATAAATGGGTGAGTAGGAAGTATGTTGGTTTCGTCGCACTCAGCACTCCACACGTATTCATTATCATCAAGCACCGCTGTGCTGTTTAGACATGCTACGAGTTGGAAACAGCCGGTGCTGAACAGATGCATTGTGCTTTGCCGATCGTAGAGTACTTGACAGGGAAGTAGGTGCCGACTAGCACAAGTTGACGGGTCTGCGCACGAGGAAGACTTGTGCACTGTGATTAGCGTCTTGCGTATCCAGAGGTACCCTGGAAAGCGCAATGCTGACAGAAAGTCTGGTTGCGTACACAAATCGACTGCAAGCTGGCATATAGAGGGGAGTGATGATTGATGTTGAATGCTTAGCACAGAACCCGTCAGTATATGGATATTCAGGAAGTCAGTTCTTGCCCGGTGAACCTACAATTACAAAATCGGTGGACGACACGGTGGTCTAGAGCAGAGATTGCTTGGAGTGTAGTGACGTGTGCATGCTTGCAGTGTCAGGCGGTGATAAACGGGTGAGCAGGAAGTACGCTCATTTTGTGGCACCCATCAGTTCTACGCATATTCATTATCAGGCGCCGCTGTCCTGTTTAGACATTCTACGAGTTGGCAGCATGCGGTGGTGAACAGCTGCGGTGTGCGTTGCTGAGGGCAGAGTACTGTGGAGGGAATGTAGGGGCCGACAAGGTCTTGGATGACGGGTCTATGCACGCGGAGCACGCGGAGGAGCTCTACTCGATGATTGGGGTCTGGCGTATCCAGGGGAGTGCTGGAAAGAGGAATTCTGAGAGAACATCTGGCTGGTTAGCCGAAATCTCTTCAGAGTTGCATGTAGAGTGGAGTGACGATTGATGTTGCATGCGTCCCGCGGAGACGTACGTGAATGCCTAGGGAGAAGGTTCATGGGATGGGACACTGCATGGTATTTTGGAGATGCTTGAGGCCATTTTGCTTTAGGGCAGGGATGCCAACGGAGCATATGAAATGAAAGGGTCATAGGCTGTTCCATGTGACGTGGGTTTCTGCAGCAGGGTTGGAGGTTCGTCAGGCTTACGCCGAGGGCATCAACCATTTCATCGATGCGGTGACCGTCTACTATTGTTCGCGCAATGATTCCTGTTTTACTGGCGTCCCCATCCAGCCGCGCCCTAGCTTTCATACCGCCCGCTCTCGAGCTAGTGAAGTCTGCATGCTTGCACTCTGAGGTGGTGGTATGCGGGTGAGCAGGCAGTACGTTCTTTTTGTTGCAGGCAACAGTTCTACACATATTTATTAGTAGGACAGGCGTTGTTGCTTAGACGTTCATAGAGTTGGGTACAGAAGTGCCATACAGTCTCGCTGTTCATATGTGGTTCTGCAGCACTGTGGTCGGAAGACAGGGGCAGGTATCTTCTGGACGATAGTTGTGTGCACGAAGACTAATTGTGTTAGTTAATTTGCTTCTGGTTTATCCAGAAGCGTACGACAACGCGACGTGCTGATAGGGAATCGGCTGGCACATCCACAATTTCTGCACAATAGCCTACAGAGAGGCACTGGGATGATCGTTGAATGCCCGGAACCAAACGCCTCAGTACGTGTATCTCCAGAAGGTAGGTTCCTCGAAGTGCGGCGGGCAGATTATTCCAGGGCGGTTGAAGGCCCCGTTCGTCTAACGCAGAGATGGTAACGGAGCAGATGATGTGACAGGACCATATTCTGTTGGGTGTCTGCTGCGTTCCCACAAGAGGTTTGGAGGTTCTTGCGGCATAGTTCGAGGCTGTCTGTCTCTGGACCCATGGCTAAACATCTACCATTGTACCCGAAATACGTATTGTTCTATTGGCCTGCTCTACCAACCGCCATGTAGCTTTCATACTGCTCGTGCTCGACCTATTGATTTGTGCATGCTCGCAATGTGATTCGGCCATATGCGGGCGCGCAGGAAGTACGTTGGTTTCTCGGCACTCATCAGTTCTACATATTTTAACAAGTAGACACCGCTGTGCGGTTTGGACATTCTTAAAGGTGGAGCCAGGGGATGCAGAGCAGCTGCCGTGTGCGTTGAATACCGCAGAGAACTGTGGTCTGGAGGTAGGGTCCGGCAAGGATATGGATGACGAGTTTATGCACGGAGGTAGATTGTGGTCTTTGATTTCCATCTCCGTGTGCAGAGGCTTCCTGGAAAGCGCCATGCGCATAGACATTCTGCTTGTATATCCGAATGGGCTGCAAGCCGTCACATAGAATGGAGTGATGATCGATGTTGCATGGGTGGTAAAGAACCGTACATGTATGGTTAGGAAGACGCCCCATGGCGTTTAGAAGCGTATGAATTTAACGAGATGCAGGAGGCCTCGTTCGTCTAGGGCAGGGATGGCAACGGAGCATATGATGTGAGAGACCCATATTCTGTTGCGTTTCTGCTGCGTTTCCACAAGAGGTTGGGAGGTTCTTGGGGCATATATCGAGGGCATCTGTCTCTGGGCCCATGCGCTAAACACCCACCATTGTTCCATGAATAAGCATTGTTCTGCTGGCCTGCTCTAGCAACAGGCATATAGCTTTCATACTGCTCGTGCTCGATCTAGCGACGTCTGCATGCTTGCAATGTGCGGCAGTGATATTCGTGTGTGCAGTGGGTACGTTGGCTTCGTTCCACCCATCTGTTTTACACATATTTAGTAGTAGGGGTTGAGTTGGAAACAGGCGGTGCTGAGCAGTTCCGGTATGTGTCACAGATGGAACAGTTCAGAGATGCGGAGGTGGGCGTTGTTATCATGCGCAGGACCGGCCTATGCACGAAGAGGACTTTCTGCCTTTTATTTGCTTGTGGCCAATCCAGAGATGTTCTACAGCGCGAGGTGCTGGTACGGAATCAGCTGGAATATCCACAATTTCTGCGCAGGAGCCTACAGAGTGATATTGTGATGATTGTTGAACGCGGGGCAGAGGACGCCTCAGTACGTGTATGCGCAGAAAGTAGGTTCCCGGAGGGTGGACCGTAGATTAATACAGAGACGTTGAAGGCCTCTTTCTTCTAGGGCAGGGATGGCAACAGAGCATATGATGTGAGGGGCCCATTTGCTCTTGCGTGTCTGCTGAGTTCCCACACCAGGTTTGGACGATCTTGTGGCATCTTTCGAGGGTGTCTGTCTCTGGACCTATGCGCATAACATCTACCATTGTTCAAGGAATAAGCATTGGTCTATTGGCCTGCTCTACCAACCGCCATATAGCTTTCATACTGCTCGTGCTCGCGCTAGAGACGTCCGCATGATTGCAGTGTGAGGTGGTGATATACGGGTGAGCAGGAAGGTCGTTCGTTGCATTGCACCCATCAGTTCTACACATATTTATTAGTAGGCTCCGCTCTCCGTTATAGGCATTCTTAGTGCTAGAAACAGGCGGTGTTGCGCAGTGGCGGTGTGTGTCACGGATGGCACTGTTCGGTGGTGGGGAGGTATACGCTACTAGGATCTGGATGGCAGGTCTATGCACGAAGAGCGGTTGTGTTCTTTTTATTGGCTTCTGTCCTATTCCCCGGAAGTCGTGGCGAATGCCGAGCTAATACAATATTCTCTTAGATAACGCAAGTATCTGGCAGATAGCGTGTGAAGTGGGGTGATTATTGATGTTGCATGCACGACGAGGGAACGCGCAGCACGTGCATGTTCAGAGGGTAGGTTCCTCGGAGTGGGGAAAGCAGATTATTACAAACGCGCAAATGGTGTCGTTCGTCTAGGGCAGAGATGGTAACGAAGCATATGATGTGAGAGGCCCACATTCTGTTACGTGTCTGCTACGCTTGCACAAGAGGTTTGGAGGTGCTTCCGGATTATTTCGAGGGCGTCTGTTTCTGGGGCAATGCGCCTAACATCTACCAATTGCACCACCAAAAAGCATTGTTCTATTGGCCTGCTCTACAAAAAGGCACATGCCTTTCACACTCCTCGTGCTCGATCTAGTGACGTCTGCATGCTCGCAATGTATTTCTGTAATATACGGGTGTGCAGCAAATACGTTCGTTTCGTGGCACTCAACAGTTATACATGTACTGGTTAGCAGTCACGACTATCGGTCATAGACGTTTTTCGGGTTGGAAACAGGCTGCTCTGAAGAGTCGCTGTGTGCGTTGCATATCGCAGAGTACAGTGGTGGAGAGGGAGGGACCGGCTAGCATGTGGATGACAAGTTTATGGACGGAGAGGGGTTGTTGTTTTCGATTGGCCTTTGGCCTATCCCCGGAGCTCACGGAGGATGTAGCGCTGATACAAAATCTGTCTGCACATTCGAAATATCTGGACGCTGGCGTATAATTGATGTTGCATGCGTGACGAAGGATCGCGTAGCACATGCATGTCCAGAAAGTAGGTTCCTGGAAGTGCGGCGCGCAGAATATTACAGACGTGTAGAAGGCGTCGTTCGTCTAGGGCAGAGATGGTAACGAAGCATATGGTGTGAGCGGCCCATATTCTGTTGCGTTTCTGCTGCGTTCCC
>CAJFCX010000143.1:0-34683 GCA_904066255.1 Eimeria sp. OTU-X | reverse complement strand
AACCCGCAGTCTGTTGAGAATAAGAATATTTTTCTTTTTTTCTTTTTTTCTTTTTTTTCTTTTCTTCTCTTAATTCATCTATTGCTTCTTCTTTTTCTTCTATTTCTTTTTCTTCTTCTTTTTCCTCTTCTTCTTCTTCTTCTTCTTCTTCTTCCTCTTCTCTTTTCCTTTTTCCTTTATTTTTTTTTTCTTTATGTTTCTTTTGTTTACTAGGAGCAATAACTAGACAACTATAGTCATTTTCTTCTTCTTCTTTTTCTTCTTCTTCTTCCTCTGCTGCAGTAGATGAATTATCTAAATAATATTCCTTTTCTTTTTCTTTCTTCTTTTTCTTCTTTTTTCTTCCTTTTTCTCTTGCTGATTCATCTATAGTAAGTTGATGTTCTTCTTCTTCCTCCTCCTCTTCTTTTTCTTCGTCTTTTTCTTCTTCTTCTTTTTCTTCTTCTGCCTCCTCTTCCATTCTCTTTGCTATTTTATGTTTCTTCTTTTCTTTTTTCTTTTTATATACTTTTCCTTCTTCTACTCCTTCTCCTCCTCCTCCTCCTCCTCCCTTTTCTTCTTCTTCCCTTTCTTTTTCTTGTTCTTCTTCCTGTTGGTATTCTGTCTGTATTTCTTCTTCATTATTTTCTTGTGTATAATCATCTGTTTCTCTTATTTTATGCTTTTGTTTCTTTTTCTCTTTCTTTTTTTCTTTATTTTCTTTTATTGTTTCCTCTATTAGTTCTGATGGTAATCCATCCGTAAATGAATTCTCTAATAGAGCAGCAATTGCAAGTTCTTCTGCATTTTCTTCATCTGCTGTTGCTGCTGCTGCTGCTGCTGCAGCTAACAGTAACGGATCATTTTCTCTTGCTGCTGCTTCTGCTTCTTGCTGCTGCTCATCTTGTATATAACGAGGACAACCACGAGGAGGAGCATTAAGAGGACATGCTCTTATTTGTGTTAATCTTTCCTTAAGACGTGCTAATTCTTTTGCTGCTGTTGCTCTCCTTTTTCTCCTCATTTTCTTCTTTAGCTTATCCTCTGACCAATTTTTTTCTTTTCCCTTTTTTTTTATTTCTTCCTCAAGATTCTGCTGTACATACACCGGAAGTGCAGCACGAAGTAGTCTTGCTGCATCTTTTTTTCTTGTCTTATTTAGACGATATTCGTTCTGCTGCAGCAGGCGTGGCACTGCTATCTCTATAGGTACTCCTTCTTCCCTCATTATACTTCCTGCTGCTTCCTTTACTACAGATAGCTGTAGGGAAGCAGGAACAAAAGGAAGAATATCTAACCATTCAATACCTCGTAGACCAGGAGGTAGCTGCTGCTGCTGCTGCAGCAGCAAACGATCAAGACACCGTAACACATGACGTAGCACAACAGGACGAGGATTTGCTTGCATGCGTTTATATAATTCCTCAGGTAATATAACTAAATTATATACACAGCGTAAGCATGCATGCGATTTTAGGGGGAAACTTTCCTCCCTTATTCGCTGCCATGGTATACCAAAGCAAGGAAGCTCCTCTCCTGTCTTTTGCTGCACCTCCTGCAGCAGCAGCAACTTCTCCTCTGTATTTAATTTAGTAGCAGCAACAGCAGCAGCAGTATTTACTGCAACGAGATCATCAACGGAGGCACCATCTGTTGCTGTTGCTGCTTGTGCTGCTTTATCCTCTAATGCATGCAGCAACTCTGCCTCTAATTCATGTAGACGGGGCTGCACAGTTCGCCATCGATCGCATACATCTGCTGGTCTTCTATTCAATATATTTCCTATCTTTACCCATCTTCCTCTGAAGGAAGAAGGAAAACGTCTAGCTAGCAGCAGCAGCTGATGCGTCTCCTCCTTAGACCAGACTCCTCTCTTAACACTTCCTGTTATACGACGACGAATATATCCATAAATAGACACAAAGGGTCTATCAGGAAGACAGCGAGCAATTGCCTGAAAACGGCCGGCACTTTTCTTACCTATATTCCCTGTTAAACTTTGTACAGCTTCCTCTAATGAACTAAATCCTTCCCTTTGCATATATTGATCTAATGCTTCTTCTATGATTAACTTCTCCTCTGTTGTAAATGGTCCTTTACGATAGTTTATACCACTACGTGCATGCAAACGCCATAGACCCTTAGCACCAGGGCCCGCAAGCTCCAATAGTTGTAGCTGATTCGCAGAAAATGTTTCTTCTCCTTTTGTCACCACTTGAGAGGAACCAAAAGGAAGCAAAGAAGGGGCAAGAGCAGGTACATACACCGGAGCTTCTTTGGGGATCAGCACACGTTCATCTTTTGGAGGTTTCCCAGATGATGATTTTTTACGCTCTTTCTTGCGCTTTACTTTGCCACTCTTTGAAGAAGTCGGAAGATATTCAGAGGAAATTCCCGAGGGATTACCAGCGGATTCCGCTGGTTGCACAGTGTTGCAAACAGCGGCATTTGACTCCGGTTCAACTTTTACGGTTAACCTCTTGAGCCACTCTTGCGGGGTATTTCCGCAATTGTTGTCTTCTGTTGAGTCCGAAACCATCGATAAACTCAAAAATAATAATAAAAATAACCTAAAATATATAAATAAAACAAATTACCCTCGGCAACAACCAGAAGGCAATGCCAAACCCCAGGAAGAAACCCACGGCATTTCCGGTGTATATGCAGCTACAGCCATCAAGCTGCAGCCTAAGTGAGGCGTTTCTTCAAACAGAAACAAAGAAATTTGTTAATAAGAGAGATAAACATCCTGAGGAAGTCCAATATCCAAAGGGAACAAGAATAAGGGCAATTGTTACTTATTTGCAAGCCCCAACTCCCATTCACTGGGACAACGCAGGTGTTAAAAGAAATGATCCACGACTAAAAACAATGGAATAGTTATTTTATTTTATAATAATTACTAGCAACTAAAAATAATTTGCAAAAAATAAGTATATATGGTGTTTCAATGCAGTTTCTTCCCTTACATACAAACATCCTTGGGGCTGTCTATGCAGCATGGGGGGGTGTTGGTGTACTCAACATCTTCCTGTTACTTTTTAGAGGCAACACTTAGTTGTAGATTGTAAGAAATGTTTGTTTAATTAAGAGGGAATATCCAATAAAAGAAAATTTAAAGAATAGCAATAAACAAAGAAGAACAGCGCTACGCAGCCGACGGTAGGGTTTTGTATCGTGGGTGTTGTATAGAGGGAATAGGGAAAAAAAAGGAAGAAAAGTTCTATCGTTTAGGTTATAATCCTCTCTAACATGTTTTGTTGTTGAATTTGTAGTTTAATGTAGCATTTAAGTCATTATTTCACTCCTTCCTCTTAGGTTTCTTCCTCATAGATACTTCGATATGTATCAATCAATGCCTTGGATTCTTGTTCTTAGCTGCTTACCCTATTAGATAGCAGCAGATAGCAACAAATGAACATTATTACTATATTATATAACATTATTATATTATTTAAATATACCCGCTGTTTATAAGGAGTATTTAATCAATATATGCATTAAAGCATTGGCCTTGTTTTCTTATTAGATGGCTGCATGCATCATCATGATTAATTGTTTATAAAATAGTAGATAGGGAACAAATTGCCTCAAGACGCTCTTAGCCCAATTCACGTATGAACGGGAGAGGGGGTAGACGAATAAAGGAGTGTTGCTGCTGCAGTCTAATATATAATTTGCTGCTTTTTTTCTTGGTTTCCCCCTCACCATCAGCTTATTGGAAGGAAAACACATTCATTTCCATGTTTATTCTTTATAGACACAAAGAGGAGGCACAGATAATGGTGAATGATAAAGAGAGAGAGAGAGAGAGAGAGAGGAAGGGAAGAGGAAAAGAAATATCTCCTTCCTATTCATATACATATCTATTGTACTTTTATTGTACTACAGCTCTTATGACTGTCCTTTGTTTCCTTTTTTGGTCTTTTTCTCTTAACAGAACGAAGGCAACAAACGAAAGAAATTGCTAGTAGAGTCTTTTCCTTCTTTTGTCTCTTATGACGTTGCTTATAGAGTTTATGCATTTATTGTTATTTTTTACTGGTAAATATAATATGCATTTAATACTTCTTTATTGCATGCATTTATTGCATGCATTTAGCTTTATGAATTCCCTTTGCTTCCCTTGTGGGTGTTTCTTACTACAGGGGTGCTGTGTATAATATAAATAATATGTATATATGCATATTTGTGTATATATCCTTATAACGGTGGGTATAATCTTGTCTATAATATAATTGTTTTTAGTATATGCATGCGTTGTATCATAACTTTATACAAATTTATACAACTAATGGATATGGAGGGGAAAAGCAACTGTGCCTCCTGTATACAGAGAGAGCATTGCATGCACCGCCATATCCTCACGAAATTAACCATTTATTCTTAATCGTTTACACAAGTTTATGATTCTTTTATTACTTTTGCAGTTATTATTGCCTACGAACAGCAGCAACATCTGCTGCTGCTGCTGCTACAGCTGGTAGGCATTGATGACTCTCCCCCCCATAGGGGTGGCAGCCGAAAGATATTAACGAGAAAAAGAATAAGAGAGGTATTTTCCTCTTTATCCATAACCACATCTACAAAGCGACTTTGTATTGTTAACTTTATTAGACGGGTACTATATGTAAATGTATATTTTTGCGTTACTTTTAGCTCTATTTTTCTGTGCAGTAGGCAACAATATGTCTGCTAATGTAGCTTTACAGCAAGTAGTTAGGCATGGATAAAGTACAAATGGAGATGCATGCGTATATAACGTTCAACAGGGAGGTCGTACACCCGAATGTGCAGAAACACCCTTTTTATGCACAAAACAAATGGGAAAATTAAAAAGATTGCCAACTATGACTATTTATTGGATTAATTCCCTCTCTGTTGGATATAAGTTGAGACGCCTCTAAATAGGAAAGACTGAATTCAATTAACTAGACTTTCGTGCCTCACAAGAATGAAAAGTGGCTACATATTGCCATCAGGGCACGGCAGTGCACGGCCTAGAGATTAAAAGGTGATTGAGAATACTGAATATGAATTGTACTGACATAATCATTAAAAAGAAGAGGTAAATAATACTCCATCTCCTCTTTTGTGCAACTCTGGAAATGCACGGCAAGTGGCATCCCCTTGAGCATCTGTTGTCTGCCTGCCTGCGCGCCTCTGCAGGGAATAATACATACTGCGACGCGATGCGTTGTAGACCAGTTGCTTATTTTTCAATTGGAACAGGAAGCAATTGTTTAAATTTATTTACGGGTAGTTTTGAAGGGAAGAAAGCAGTAGACAACTCCCCAAAGGTAGGCACGCGGGGGCACGCCGTCGTGTGGGGGAGAAGCATTCATGTTCTAGGGAGATAATCTATTCGTTTTTCTTTGATAGTTTGTTTCATTTCATTGATTTGTATGGATAAAGTACTCAATGAAATTAAAGCATCCAAGTAGTAATATTAAGTAGAGTTGTGGCTGCTGCTAGGGTCTTTCTTCCCGCCGCATGCACGTGAGAGAAACTCGTCGTGCGCAGCAGCAGCAGCTGACAGCTGAACTAGGTTTGTGGCTTTTCCCCAAAGCGCCGTCAGCTTGGGTATTTGCGCAGACGTTCGTTTCGTACCATTTCAGCTCATGGACAGCTGAAAGGCGGAGCTGCAGAGCTCTCTACCTCCTCCCCAGGAGCAGCGGCCGGCCGCCTTGAATTGGTGAATAAGGGTACGGCGATATTGTTGTACTTTCGGGGGATATCTTTGCTTGGTTTTCATTGGGCTTCTTTAAAAAGGTGCTTTCGCTGCGGTGTATACACAATTGCATCACGGATGCTCAAGAGCTGCCCCCTTCGTTTCTGCTGGGGCTGTAGAACCTGATCTATATATCTGCGGCTACAGCAGCAGCACTCCATTTCGCATAGTCCCTTGTTTTTTTTTCCTTCTCCTAATTTACAATGGAGAACGGGGACAGCCGTGGCCGCTCATCTGGCGGTAGCGGCAGCAACAGCAACAGCAACAGCAACAACACGGGTAGTCAAGCTCCCTTAACATCAAAAGGTGCCTTCGACTCTCACCTTTACGGAGAAACTCCTGTTCATCAGTATCTTTCTGAAATTCCTGCAGAAGATGAACAGCCAACTCCCCTTGGTGGGGTATTTGGTGAGGATGCTCATCAATCAAGAGGAGGTGGTGTTGACTCGGTTACCCGTCTAGTAGAGAGTGAGAGACGTGCCATGCTTGCTTCCTCTGGTCCTGATGCAGCAGATGCAGCAGCATTGTTAGAGAAAAGAGCAATTGCTGCTAGAGAGGATATGTATAGGAGGCAGAGATTTCAACGTGCGCTGTCACCAGAGAGGCAGGATCCTTTTGCTGCTGATGGAGGAAGGAGAGCAGATGTAAGCGCAAGAAGCTATGCAGATGTTATGGTGGAGCAGCAGCTAGATAGAGAGAAACAAGCAGCAGTTAAACAAATTCGAAAGCTGCAGGAGGATGCGGCTATAGCACAGCAGCTGCTGCAGCAAAGGCAGCAGGAGGAAGCAGCAGGTGGTGCTGCTGCTGGCAAACGAGGAAGGTGGGATGGAGAACGCCAGCTGACGGAGGCAGAACGCATGACACTGCAGCAGCAGCAACAGCAACGGGGAGCAGAGGGCGCAGCAGCAGCAGCAGCAAGTCTTGCTAGCAGATGGGATACTCCCCTGCAAGCCGGCGGACAGGCACCAGGGTGGGGCGACACCCCAATTGCTGCAGGAGGAGATGCAGGAGCAGAAACAGCAGAACAAAAACCTAAGAAAAGAAGCAGATGGGATGCAACACCCGCGCAAGGAGGCACTGGACAGGTAATCCAACATTACCATGCATGCATGCATGCATGCATAAATGGTAGTCTTTGATATGGATGTCTCTCTGTCTGCCTGCCTGCCTGCCTGCCTGCATGCATGCATGCATGCATAACCCATCCTGTTCTTTCTCTCCCACTTTTGCGTGCCATTTTTTATTTATCCCTTTATTTAGGGCTTTATTTAGGCCTATACAACGCAAAGATATTTGTTCCTCATCTTATATAAATAAGTATATGATTTCTTTTGTTTTGTTACAGGAAACGCCTACCCCTGGTCAATGGGGAGCAACGCCGTTAGTAGCAGGTGTAGGAGGGCAGACCCCGTTAGCAATGAAGAAGAAGAGTCGATGGGATGCGACTCCAGTCCCTGGAGGAGACGAGGGATCGGGTGTGGGGTCAGCAATGGCTACTCCTCTTACAGGAGCAAGATTAGCTGATGGATCCGATGCTGGTCTTGCTACACCAGGACTCTCACAGACACCAGGAGCTACACCTATGACATCAGGACTGACACCAGGAGCTACACCTCTTGCTATGACAGGTATGATGGTGTTGCTGCTGCTGTTCTTGCTGCTTTTGCTGCTATTGCTGTTGCTGTTGCTGTTGCGGTTGCTGTTTATTTATGGGGGAAGAAAGAGAGGAGGGGCTACTGCTGTGTTCTTATTTTTGTTTTCTTTTTTCCTTCGTAGGTCTTGGTGCCACTCCTATGACACCTGGTACACCTCTGCAGACACCGGAGCAGCTGCTTGCTTTGCGACTACAGCAGGAGTTTGATGAGAGGAATAGATATTTAACGGATGAGGAATTAGACAGGATTATGCCAACAGAAGGTTATGAGATAGTACAACCTCCTAGTGACTATAATCCCCCTCCTACATCAGCTGCTGTTGCTGCAGCAAGAGCGCGGCAGCAAGCATTAGCATCATCAGGAATGGGACCTGCAACTCCAGGTGTATCTGCAGCTACACCATTAGGTGTTACACCTATGTACGTTATGCCCGAAGAAGGAGGCATATCTGTTAAGGCTGTAGATCCTACAGGTTCTCTCTTAGATCCTCAAGGATTAGGAGATGCATCAGGAGGTGTACAAATGAAAGCTGAAGATTTCCATTTCTTCTCCAAACTCTTCGAAGAAAAGTCCGAAGATCAAATGACTCAAGAGGTAATTCATAACAAAATTATTGCATGCATGCGTATAATCACTACTAGATAAGTTGTATGTAAGAATATATTGGCTTTACAATTGACTATATCGCTAGGGTGGGCATGCAGGTGCTGAAATTAAACAAGCAGAGTTCATATATACATTCCTTGCCGTTTTGTGTGTATGGTGATTAAATATAATTACAGGAGGTGAAGGAAAAGAAGATTCAACTTCTGCTGCTGAAGATTAAGAACGGAACTCCGCCTCTCCGTCGCTCTGCTTTGCGTATTTTGACGGACAAGGCAAAAGAGTTTGGTGCTGCTGCGCTATTTAACCAAATATTGCCACTAATGATGCAGACGACTCTTGAAGATCAGGTGAGGGCGCATTTCTAATCGGGGTGTATGTACAGTGCGATGGGGAGCGTTTAGCAGCATTCTTCGTGTTCTCTTGTGCCATTGAACCATATCTTTCTCTTGCATCTTTTGTTGACTTGTGCGGCTATCTACAGGAACGCCATTTGCTGGTGAAGGTTATAGATCGCGTGTTATATAAACTGGACGATTTGGTGCGACCTTATGCCCACAAAATATTGGTGGTTATTGAGCCTCTTTTAATTGATGAAGATTACTATGCCCGTATTGAAGGCAGAGAAATCATCAGTAACCTTGCAAAGGCTGCAGGATTGGCGACTATGATCGCCACTATGCGTCCTGATATTGACCATCCAGACGAATACGTGCGAAATACAACTGCCAGGTACATTTTTATCTTGTTTTCTTCTTTATGGGTCTTTTCTTCTTTTTTTTATGGTGTTTTCCTTTTTTTATATTGGGGGGGGGGAGTACATGTTGGTAGATGATGGAGTGCAATGGTCGCTTGAGCGATCTTTAGGTGTGTGCTGAGAGCAACATTATCTGTGACTTTCGTGCAACTACCCTAACTACCCTGCCCCGTAGACAGTCTGCTTGTGCAACAAATATAGTGTAGAGCACCATGTATCGAGGGGGGCATCCACCACAACAGAGTGTACAGAGGCAAACGTGTTGTATTTGTTTAAGTTAAGCATGGGGATGTTATTGTTTATGTGTGTGTCTGCAGAGCGTTCGCTGTGGTGGCGTCTGCATTGGGGGTCCCATCTTTGTTGCTGTTCTTGAAGGCAGTTTGTCAGAGCAAGAAATCTTGGCAGGCTCGTCATACGGGTATAAAGATTATTCAGCAAATAGCCATTCTGTTGGGTTGTGGAGTATTGCCTCATTTAAGACAATTTGTTGAAATTATTCAGCATGGACTGGATGATCCAGTATTGAAGATTAAGACTGTTACTGCTTTGGCGTTAGCCGCGCTAGCAGAGGCAGCAGCTCCCTATGGTATTGAGGCTTTCGATTGCGTGCTGCGTCCATTGTGGAAGGGTATTGGTGAAATAAAAGGTAAAAGTTTGGCGGCTTACTTGAAAGCCATCGGGTCTATTATACCTCTTATGGATGCCTACCACGCCAGCTACTATACTCGAGAAGTTATGGTTATGTTGGTGCGTGAGTTCGAAACCAACGATGAGGAAATGAAAAAGATTGTCTTAAGAGTCGTCAAACAGTGCGTAGCGACAGAGGGTGTAGAAGGTGAATATATCCGCACCGATATTATACCCCCTTTCTTCTCCAAGATGTGGCTCGTCAGAAATGCCCTAGATCGTCGCACAGCGAAACTGTTGACAGAAACCGCCACTGAATTGGCCTCTAAGGCTGGCGGTGCGCATGTGATTAAGTTTATTGTGGATGATTTGAAAGACCCGAGTGAACCCTTCAGGAAAGTAACACTTGAAACCATCGAACAAATAATTGTTAACGGTGGTGTTGCGGATATTGATTTGAGGCTGGAGGAGCAGCTGATTGATGGGCTGTTGTATGCATTCCAAGAACAAACAACAGAGGATACTGCGGTGCTTCTTAATGGATTTTCAACAATTGTAAACGCCTTGAGCACACGTGTGAAACCATACTTACCACAGATTTGTGGTGTTATTCGTTGGAGGCTGAACACGCCTTCGGCCAAACTGCGACAACAGGCAGCAGACCTAGTCTCGCGTATTGCCACAGTAATGTTCAAGAGTGGCGAAGAGCAAATGTTGGGGCACTTGGGTCTGTTCCTTTACGAGTACTTGGGGGAGGAGTACCCCGACGTGTTGGGAAGCATTCTGTGCGCGTTGAAGGCAATAGTGAACGTGATTGGTATGAACAAAATGACGCCGCCTATCAAGGATTTGCTGCCGCGTCTGACGCCTATTCTAAAGAACAGGCACGAGAAAGTGCAGGAGAACCTTATCGACCTAATTGGGCGTATTGCGGATCGTGGAGGCGATTTGGTGTCGCCAAAAGAGTGGGATAGGATATGTTTTGATCTTCTAGACCTACTGCGTGCGCAGAAAAAGAGTATTAGAAGAGCCACTGTGAACACATTCGGCTACATAGCCAGAACCATCGGACCTCAGGATGTGCTGGCCACTCTCCTTAACAATTTGAAGATGCAAGAACGCCAACTGCGTCTGTGCACGACGATTGCCATTGCCATTGTGGCAGAAACATGTCTACCTTATTCTGTGCTGCCAGCACTCATCAACGAGTATCGTGTGCCCGAACTCAATATTCAAAACGGTGTGCTCAAGACCCTTAGCTTTATGTTTGAATACATTGGAGAAATGGCCAAAGACTATATCTACACTGTCACACCGCTTCTGGAAGATGCTCTCATGGACAGAGATCTGGTCCACAGACAAACGGCAGCCTGGGCGTGCAAGCACCTTGCACTAGGTAAGTTCCTTTTCATCTTAGCCCCTAGTTTATGACTTTTGCGAGCATATATATGCTGGGGAGTTTATTATATAGCAGCACCGTCACATTGGCCTCCGGTGTATGCAACAGCAACTCCTTGTTTGTGCCGAAAAACATGTTGGATGCCTCTGTTGTGTTTCCCTCAGGGGTTCACGGACTTAGCTGCGAAGATGCGTTGACTCATTTGTTTAACTACGTCTGGCCCAACATTTTCGAAGTCTCGGCACACATGGTTCAAGTAAGTCTTTTCTCTATATTTGATGCTTATTGTTTGTAGGGATTCGCGGTGTACCTTTAGTTGAATCAATCTACGGAGAGTACTTTGCGAAGTTATTGTTTCGTTTCTTGTGTTTCATTTAACTTCAGGCGTTTTTCGACGCCGTGGACGGCATGCGCGTTGCCATCGGGCCCGGCGTCGTATTTCGGTACATCATTCTCGGTCTGTTCCATCCAGCACGCAAGGTAGGCTTTGTTTTGTGTTAAGCTGGGGCCCAGTTTCTTGTATGCTGCCGGAACTATTAGCGCTAGAAAACATGCATTCTAAGGCTGTGATTATGCTTTTGAAGTAGCTGCACTGTGTGTTCTGAGAGCAGTGCGCATGCAGACCGGGAAGATATATTCGCGTTTATGCATATTCTGACATTTGCTCTTCTGCGCAGGTGCGCGAGGTGTATTGGAGAGTGTACAACACGGTCTACATCGGGCATCAGGACGCGATGGTGGCGTTTTACCCGAGGCTTCCTGACGACGGAAAGCATTCTTTTGCCCGGCATGAGCTAGAACTGTTTATCTGAGTACAAGTTTTAATTCAACTAACGGCTGTGCTGCGCAACCAGGAGGAGCAGCCAAACGCTGCATGCAATCATTTGCAGCATCTGAGTGATTCCCCACTTTCCTCTTTTCTTCCATTCGGCGCAGCTGTTGGTGTCCATAGAATCCTGGCGTCTATTTTAGCAATCTTGGCAAGAACGGAGCCTCTGCTTCATTGGCATCATGAAACAATCGAGTACATGCAAAACTCGTACAAACTGAGTTCGGTCATTTTTGCTGTGCTCGGCTTCACCAATGTGGGCAGCGATGGCCCCGCTTGGAACCTTTTTGTCTGACGAGGGATGCGAGGTTACGACAGACAGTGGGAAGTGTTAGGGGTCGCGCGTGAATATGAAGTATCTACCTTGTTTAAACTTAAGGTTCTCACTGCACAACACTAGGGGAGAGCGCAAAAACGGCAGCACTTGCCGTTACAAGTGCCACTGGCTCGCATACACGTTGGCAAAGCAGAGGTAGGCGGGGCCAGCTCCATATGCGTATGCCTCTAAAGTGGTAAAGGATTATCAGGAAGCATTTTTAATTTTGCATGCGCGTGTACACAATGGCATGGCATTTGAAGTCTAAGCAGGCGTTCAAATCAAATGCGGATCGCGATAATGATGATAGCCGCGATCAGAACGATTAGAAGAAGCACTGTCAGCATGCAGCATCCCATTGAGGTTGCCCTGAGCAGCACAGGACCAAATCCAGAGCCATTCATGATAGCAAGTGTACGCAGATGTTGCTCCCATGACTACAAGGGGAGCGCAGTCAGGGGTTTAGGGTTCATTTTCTTCGACTCACTGTATAAGCGCGCATGTTTGATTTCCAATGACTAATGTCATATACCCCACGGGATCCTGCGGTCACTCACAAAGCCTCAGCTGTAGCTGTGTGAAAGGAGGACAGTAACAATAACAGTTATAGTATGGCAGCACCACGGTCTCGGGCCTTGTAGGTAGTAGCGTAGCAGTGCATCTCACCGTTAGCATCATGTTGGGTGACGGGCGATCTGTTGGTTCCGCTAGTGGCTCCGGCGCAGCTCGGCCCGCGCCCACTGGCTGGGCATCCGCTTCTGTCTTGGGAAGCAGAGCGACAGTGCAGTGGAGCGTCGTGGGGCCAGAAAGAAACCTGAGAAGCAGTAAGGCACGGGGGACCAATGCAGGTCAGCCAATGAGTTGTTGCAAATATACAATTCACAATGTACAATATACAAATATGCAATATACAAATATACAATACACGCAATGCAGTCTACGCTGATTTTTCTATACGAACGGAATTGTTACAACAGGAGGGACTTTGGGGACTGGTCCACGCAGAACATCTGTGGAAGGCCAGCACTGGGGACGCCCAACAGTGTTCTCATACTGCTGATAGGAGTTAGGCTTCACAACTCACGTTCCAACACGGCGGCGTTTGGCCTGACGTCCGCAGCAGCAATAGCCCAGACAGCAGCACAGGGCGACGGACTCGTCGTTCTCTTCCATGAAGTTTCCACGCACCTCGCGCCGGTTGCAGCAGCCAGTCACAGCTGGGGGGCATCCCATTGCTTCGTATGGCGCACACCAAAATGCCTGGCACCAGTGCTCGACCCTGGGGGCAGACCAAAAAGTGCAAACAAAATCCCCGTTAGGTACCTCCATGGTAGCCACCGGAGAAACTTCATCCCCACAGTACAGTTTCGTGCACGGTCATCCACACTGATGCACTGACTGTGCTGTACAAAGCTCAAGAAGCATTATCAGTGCCCCAGACGCACATCCCGGCCCCCAAAGGTTCGTCGAATATAATGTCGAAGTCAACGGGGCCTATCGGCTTTTGTTCTTGGCGGAACCGAGTAATAGCAGTTAGCGCAAGCGCGTCGAGGCTAAGCGTCTCTGGGTTGTACAGGGCGTTGTCAGCTGCAGGGGCGTTGATGTCAACGAGTGTAAGCTGCAAGCAGCAAGCCTTGGCATTGCGTTCTTTACATGAAACCCAGAATGACATTCTTTGCAGCGTTTCCTCCATTCACACTGGCAAAAACGTGGTTAAAAGTGTTATTGCACCACTGTGAGTAACTGGAAGTCTGTTTGGCGATAACCTTACAAACAATAGAAGTAACATGACATTGACTATGAATTCTTTGCAGATATTTTTTCATTGTGAATCTGTTGCACCAAGCTCACCTTGACACTCAGAGCAGCCAAGGGTAACCTGACCCGTTTGAGAATTCTCCAGTTAAATGTGGCTGTACGCTTCGAGAAGAAATGTACATCCGTGTCAAAACTTTCGCACGAATCCACCAACTCGAAGTCCGTCATAAACAGTTCAACTCGAACTTTCAGGTCGTTCCGCTCCCCTGAAAGCAGTTCCAGCCGCAATGCAGAAATGGCCACTATATTACGTCACACTATACCAATTTTCTAAATCAGACTAGAGCAGATAGCTCTGTTGAGACTGAGCCCTTGGAAGGCAACGTCCCAGAACCCCTAGTTTCGTCTCCATGTGGTTTCAATCAATCGCTGTGATGTAGTGTTGGACCGCCGTTGCCTCTGGCCTCAGCTGGGGATCCGCCCACCTGAAGAGCCTTTGAACACGTTTATATTCTCGATATTCCAAACGACGAAGCGCAGCTCGAATTCTTCCTCAATCCCCAAGTGGGAAAGAGAAAGCTCTTCATACAGATCTGTCTCGCCATGCTACAACGGAAGCAACAACGCAACAGTACTCGTGACTGCTGTCGGCTGCATGATACATGCGAGACCTGCAAGAGGCTAGAAGCTATTGTAGGGTGGTAACGGGCATTTGCGCTGCCATACCAAGTCGATAAAGTATCTAAGAGTCCCCTGTGATAAGCCAATATCTCCATCACCTTCCCCTGTCTGCAGGGATTGAAATTCGATCGGGAAATAGTGCAAAGGGGGAGCGTATGTCGTCTTTCCCGGTCCAACCACAGGGCTGCAGTGCGCAACCGTCATATATGCAGGAGACGACTTTTAACAAGTTAGACTATCTAGCCCAGCAAACTGCTGCTACTGAAGCGCCAACCTCCTACTCTGGCAATTGGAGCCACTGGCGACGTACCACATCTTTTGATATTGAGTAATACGAGAAGCTCGTAATGCTAGCCACCTGCAACAGGCGAAACACCACGTGCACAAAATATTCAATTTGGCAAACCTCTTGCATTTATTTTCCGGCAGGTGAATTTAACACTTCTTTGGGATTGAGGATTTAGCACCAGCATTGTACCGCTCTTCTAGGTCGACTGAAACAATTCCCAATGGGGAATCGCTCTGCAACACATCCCCTTTGTCCATGACAGTGATTTTCAAAATGGCCGATCCAGGAATCATCACGCGGAAGACAAAGTGCTCGTAGAAATTCGGATTGCAATTCCTGCGGAAATGTGCGAAAAGCTAAATCCGTCCTCAGTATAAGTCAAAAATTGTGGACCTGACAAGTTCAGGTTGCTGCGCGTGAGCAGTATGGCAAGCTAGGTAATCATGCCATCTTATCCTTGGAGCCGGGAGTGTGGAGGGACTCCAGACAGAGACAACACGTGCAGTTCATCTGGGGTGGGAGCAGTCGCGTTTGCCCACTCGCAGGCTTACCCGTCGAATACTCGTTCCGACACAACAACCTGTTGTCCTAGTTGTAGCTTCAAGTACGGATCACTCATTCCTATTGCATCAACATTTTGTAGGTTTCGTGCTGTCAAGACGTACACGTGCACCACCACAACTTCTTCCATCCAGCGGTGCATTGGCGGCGCAATCAGCACTGCAGGGCGTGGATAGCCAGCAGTGGCGTATCCAGATATATCTGAAGTGATACTGTGAGCGTTCCTTCTTCCTGGTGGCTGCAAGGGCTCTATCTGCGTCTCTGTTGAGCTATGCACCACATCAACCCCTCCGGTATCATATTGAGCATCGTTGAGGGCCTTCTCCATTGAAGTAATGTCTGTAACCCTCACCCACCCCTGAAACGAACCGCAAGAAGTCTTGTATTGCAAACGTAGCACCGAGCGCAGATATCTTTGAGGCCTTCACGGTTACTTTCAGATTATGTGCAGATTTGCGTTGTCCACTGTCTCACCTTCAGAACAGCTACTTTTTTCTTATCCTCTCCCCAAACCATTGGAAGGGACAAGTTGAGGGTGGGAAGCACGGCGAAGCTGTCGAACCACAGCAGGCTTTGGTTCCGGTCAAAGTAAGTGCTTGTTTTCTTCAGCCGACATACCAACTCACCACGCTGCACATCAAGTGCGTAGCCGAATCCAGCCTTGGGATCATCACAAGCTTCTTTTCTGTATCCTCCACCCTGCAACACTCCAAGCCCACCAGCTCCCAAATGTGCAAAATGCATCTGCTGTGAGATTGAAACTACCACTGGATTCTCGTCGTCTGACTAAAATCTCTAAGATGCCTCAATCAAGCCAGTTGTAGCAAAGACAGCTGAGAATTGTGAAACGCACAGCTTCGCGGAGTCTCGCCAGTTCAGTCTCAAGCTCGATGATTTCCACTTCAAGTTCCTCCTGGTCTGGCTGTCCTACCTGTGAGACGCGGCATATAGAGCAAGCCGTAGCAACAAATAGCATGTGGATGCAGTCTAAGAAAATTCGATAACACTGTGGTCTCAGTGCAGACAGGGAGGCAAGCGCAAGAACAAAGGGCTAGCCGGTCGCTTGCCAGTTTGTCTTTGTCACGTCCCCTGAGCTGCATCTTGAGGCATTTTAGCTTCTGTTCCACACACCTGCGCAAAGGATGACGGTTGCGACAAAAATGCCACACTAGAAAAACAGCAAGCAGCTGTACAGCTGTTCAGTGGCTACTTCTTGTTTATTGATATGGCATGACCAGCGCACAAAAGAAGATGTTAGTTGGTGGGTCGAGTACGCGTGTGTGAAGGAAGATCGTGTTAACGTCACAGCCTACATTCTGTGGAAGTCCACGAAGCTTTGGGTAATTGTGTCATAGATGTAGAACGCGTTTTCATGAGGATATCTGGAGAAACAAAAGGAATGCGGCAGGCTACAAGGTGAGGAAAGGAACGAGAAGGGCTTTTCAGCATTGATATCTTTTTCATGAGGTTTCTGCCTGTTCTCTCGAATGCTGATGTAAAATGACAAAGTCCAACCCACCGTATGTCCAGGCTAGGAACGCATATGCGGTGGTATTGTTTGTCAGTTGTAGTTCTAAAGATGAGCAGCAAGTCGCCTGCCCTGCCAAAGCGGCCTTCGCCTCCACTCGATGACGCCGACCAAACCACCACCCCTAACATGGCAAAAACAAGCATTCAGCAAGTAACAGGGTAATGTAACTGTCTGTTGTTGGCAACAACGGCTGTGCAGTTGCATGCAGGCCTTGTACCACTTCAGCTCCGTGCAAAATCACTGCACACTGGATATGGTGCAGGAGATAATGTGGACTTTTCCCCCTCCTAAGGATATTGCACTTGATGGGGATACTAATCCCATGCTGTAAGTTACATGGTTTGCCAGGGCAAATGCATCATGACAAGACTTGCCTTCTTTCCGTGCATAAATGTTGACCATGTTAAACGTCGGCAATAATTTTCTCGGCAAGTACTTGTTGGCCGCAGTAACTGGGTCGCCGGACTCCGCAGAATCTCCGTACTCAGACCGCATCAGCATCAGCCTCGCTAGCAAGCACGAGCTGAAAAAGACAGCAATACCAATACCCGCTTCCCTCTAGAGTGCAACAGAAAACTGGCAACCCCATGTAGTGGCCCTTTAGTTGCATAACGTATCCGAAAACCCAACGGCACTGCTGAATGCGATAGGCATTAAAAGGTTTAGCTTGATTACCTTTCTTCATCCAGGCAAGCTTCATGGCCACGCTTTCGGAGCCATGTACGCGTTGCGTGCCGGACTCGGTCATCCTCCCTGTCTGAACCACCACAGACACAGTTGGCTTGTTCACGTTTCAGGATTGGTTTGCCCAGATGCACTCAACTTAAATTTGCCTCCAGAAAAGCCGAAATTAGACATCAGGTGGTCACAGGAAGAGATGAGAGGCAATGAATGCTGAGAGCGTACTCGCCGCTACTTTGTAGTCGACCCTTTTATGCTGTTTTTCGTGTTCTTCATCTTCAACACGAAATGTTTTCGAGCGCTCCACACTTCTCTTTTTGGAACGAAGTCGTACACTCCCGCTGTCACCGACGCTCCTGCGGCGCGTTTCCTCGACAAAATGGGCATAGTCAGAAGCGGTGGGTCCCGGATCCGCCAGGTCGGCCTGAAGCAAAAGCAGCGGGGTTTATATTCAACACGGACAACATTTTATGTTTCTCCAAGTGCATTTCAGCTAGCAAGAATGCATGGTAGCAATGCTGCTGCAATGACGCCGTGCTAATCCCGATGTACCTGCATGATGGGTTCTACGAAGGGAATGTCCATTTTTTCGCCATAGCCAACAAAGTAGTCGTCAGCATTCAAAACGTGGGTGTGCACACAGCCCGCCTTGTCGCGGACGAAAAACATGTCATGGTCCGTCAGCATTCGTCCCACTTTGCAGTCGGAGTCATAAATAAGATCTCCTGTATGCTCGCTAAAACATTCTATTAAAACGTCCACATCTGCCGTATTCACAAACGGCAAGTCTGGCATGGCCCGTTGTTCCTGAGTTGCGAAGCGCAAGTTGACAACTGAGGCACAAAGTCCACGAATTAACTTAAAAAAACCAAGCCGTCAGGGGAGGCTATAAGCCGTCCTAAGCCCGCTCTCACACTCTTATCTACTGCTATCCATTTTCATGTTTTCCGTGTGCTGTTAAGAGATCAGTGGGGCTACAGAGGCACAAGCCGAGTTACTGTAGCGTCTGTGGATGGCCTGATGACGCTTGGCCACTTACCATCATTCCAACATCCATCATTGGCGGAGGAAGCCGAGCCAACAGCGGACTCTCAAGCTGCAGTTTCAGGCAGTGCTCTCCTTGTGGCACCTTTACGAACGAATTGAGCGCAAGCGACAGTGTGCCAAGTTCAGACCCGTCTCTGTTTACGAGGCGAAAGCAGATATCCGGTAGGATTGCCTTTATGCCGTGCCTGCGCATAATGCGCCCGCTGCTTCGTGTGCTGTAAACGCCTTGTGACTCCATCGTTTTGCAGAAATCCCCGTCTGTTCCCCTTGCCATTCCGTTTGTGCCATTAAGCGACTTTGTAGATAAATGCTGCTGCATTTTGTCCATCTGGCTAGGCACGTAGGACACTTGTTCCTGAATATACGGCAAGTACGGTGTGGCAAAGGATGTTATAGACAAACGCGCCCCGACCCACTGGCCAGGAGCAGTGCTTGACTCTGCACAGGAGAAACACATAGCCATCCGGATCATACAGCGTTAGACAGGAAAGCCTCAAGACAGGGTACATCACCACTGGAGGAATGAAGCATTCACTCCTCCAGAATCTGCAATTGGGAGGGAGGCCGACAAAGCCAAAAGCAAAGGAAAGAACTTGTCCTATTGAAAGAAATATTCAGCCCACCAACGTTGCGGCGTATTGGAAGCAAAACCTGACGTGACATTTTCCCCTCTTTCACATCAACTACCTCCGCAAACACCTTTCGACGGGTTTCCTATGGCAGACAATTCCGTAAAACAGTGCTCATTGAGTTCGCTAAGGTGCAACACCACAATCTCTGCGCCAGGACAGAAAACGAAGCAGCACCTGCAAACAGACTGCCTACCGGTTCGGTTTCACTGAACCGGGCCACTACATTGGGGCCTGGGAAATCCGAGGAGCTCAAACTCAATTGAAGGTCTTTGGCGCTGCCTTGCCAGAAAGCAGACACCTGCAGGACAAGCTCCGGCCCCCCTTGGTCAGCAGACGAGTTAGCGAAGCACCGGATACCGAGTATGTCAACGTCAAAATGGTACTTCAGTAGCGGACAGTTGGAAGCTGTCACATCAACGGGGTTGTCTAGCGCGAGCACCGGCCAGGGCGCCACTGGAGAGCTTGCTAGTGATCTCTTGTTTGCACCTGGTTGGTTTCGAGAGTCTGCAGTCGTGGCTGTAGATAGTCGTTGATTGGGGCTTTTGCCGAACCCATTCAGAGCAAACCCAACAGCTGCCAACAGTCGGGGTTTTGCATCCCACTCGATGCTTGTAGCCACGCTCTCCTCCACTGCAGTGAAAGCTGCCTGTTCTCTGTTTGCAAGAGCATACCAAACCGCATGGTGGGCGTAATTAACGTCTGTTACAGATTCCATCAGTTGCTTTCCGTTGCTCAGGCCTCCACGAGGGTGCTCAGAGTCCCACTTCTGCAAAGCCGCTCTGTAGCGCAAGTCTAGATTGGCAGGGGTCCACTCGATGACCAGTGCTATCATTTCCTTTGTCACTTCGCCACCTTTTCCAATGTCGATGTCGAAAAGGCGCAGCAAAACAGGGGGAGGCGGCAGTAGTAACTGGCCAAAGGGTGGGAGTCCAGTTGCCAAAGTGACACTTTGCACATTTGTTTGGGGACCAAGATATAAATACACAGGTGCGGCTGTCCGCTGCAAAAAGGCAGGGTTTAAGCTAGTCTTTAGGCAACTCATTTCGCGATCAATATGTTGCTCGTCCACCATTTTAATGAGCTGAGAAGACGCATAAGTACAACAAGCAGCAAAAGCAGCGCAATTTCACAGCATGGTTGCATGACGAAGTATTGAAAAAACAAACTTCTGTAATGTTGTAGCAAACGAATTTAGAATTAGCTGCTTATACGCACCTCCCCCTCCACTTCCACGGACCACCACGGATTTACCAGTGCGTCACTGTCCATGGCCGGTAGACTCCTCGCCTGCAGAATGTCACCATGGAAAAACACCTTTTTGTAAAACGGGGAAGGTCCAATTGCCGAACTTCGAAGAGAACTCCCTGCTCGATGTCCGCGACCTCGATTTCTTAGCTGCCCTCCAGACTGGCCGTTTTCAGGAGGAAAGCAAAAAAGCGATTCGCTCAACACCCTCCTTCCTATGTGGCCACAGCGGCGCTCCCGTGTGTCCACTCCGCAAAACACCGAAACGACTTCTGCTTTGGGGATAGGGTTTTTAGCAACGGACGGCCTATCCATGGCAACGATTCCATAATTCGCCTCCCTGTGCCGTTCACGTAAACATTTTACTTGCAGACTTTGTAGAACACTAGTGCAATATCACAACTTAGTCTGAAAGGAGAACGAGAGTGGGATGCCGCTGCGTACAAAGCTAGGGGTTCTCCACCATGGAATCCATAAGCTTACCAGTCGGCTACCTCCGTATCGTGCCCTTGGCTGCCGTTGTCAATGCTGCTTTGGGAGTCACCTGAAGCAGTGGAATCGTAACCTAGAGGAGACGGCGACCTGCTCAAAACTGCCCGGGCCGAGGCAAGGAGACAAGCAGCAAAGGTTGAAGGGAAACGGCACTCTGGCAGAGGAGTGACTGACTGGTCCCAATGCATCTGCACACCAAACCACAGGGATGGCACACGAAGACAGCAGTGCACTACCGTAGTACACAGCATGTCTCATTCGCACAACCCCAGCACCAGCACATGGTGGAATCAGGCAGGTAGGGAGCCATCGCGGACCTGGATCCAATTTAGAGGCTCGATGGTCAAGCCGTCGTCGGATGCTGCTGCATCTGTGTTTTGGCTTTGCAGTGTGCTGACTTCCCACGACATCTTTTCACAGTGAGGCAAAGCGGGGTGTAGAGACCCTTGCCCTTCAATTTCTTGCTCTGCACAGAGAAATGGTATTGGCCACTGGAAGAGCTTTTAAATGCTTGTTAGGAGATACGGTTAAATAAATAATCATTCTCGGAAGTGCCATTTGCTTCCCACCATTGCCATTGATGCAATATATCCCCACGAAATACAACAGGCCCGCCAAACCTCTGTTTTAGGTGCTAAAGCGTAAGAGGAACGCCATGCAGTCAAGCGAAAAGCATCAGTCTCACTGGATGGAATTGTTTGCTCCAGTTCCGAGACACTGTCCACTTTTTCGTTGGATAACGCTTCGCTAGGCGGCCAATCGCTCGTGTCCCCTGCAGAGCCATGGTTGTCCAGTGCACCTTTCGTGCCTACACTCAGAGTAAGGGGGATGCGGCCAAAAATCTTGGGCGGCAGGTGTTCTTCTCCTACTGGAACCAAATATGCATAGGCATGCTGTACTTGAGGGAGGAGGAACACTGGCTCAGATTCACGTAAGACCCATGCGTTCATTAGAGAAAGCGGCAGTTCAGCGAGGTCTTTCCAAACAGGATCTGGCTCGGACGCATTGGAGGCCAACTGGCTAGTTACTTTTTCTTTCCCCCCGCCAGCTTCTTTAAAAGCCGTAGCCGTGTCGTGTTGCATCTCCGAGCGTGGGGAGGTCCAGTTGTACAATCGCAACACTCCTTTGCTGTCTACGTACCCAGGAAACTCAAGGATATCTGCATTCGCCGGTGGAATTTCAGACATTTCGCGGCACTTTCGGACTCCGTTGAGGGTACTTGTGAGTGGCACATGCTTGACCACCCGACCCTGAGAGAAAAATCCCTTGGCAGGCCCCGCTCCAGGTATTTCGAGCACGCAACCGGGCACCTGAATTAGGAGGCTGACTTCGCGTTCTCTAAATCGCAACAGCAAACCAATCAACAAATATCCCAATCGGTCATAAGAGTAACCCAATATCTGAATGAAACCAGTGCAGAACGTGGTCTGCAAGGGATACATGCCAACGTAGAGATCGAAGAAGGGAATCATCTGCCTGCACGTCTTCACCAACTGTCTCATCCAACGAAGCTCACCTGTATGTGTCTGGCAAGTAGAGCGCCCTGCCGATGGTCACCTGAATGTGTACAGAGGCGCCATAACGGTCTGGGAAGGGGGGCCAGTCTCTTCGTCGGGTTCGCTTTGTGTCAGCCAGCACACAGAGGCTGCCGCGGTAAGTCGACGGCGGCTCCAAAGCTCCCTTGATCATGGCAGTGTTGTATTCTTCCCTCTCTCCGTTGATAGCTCCTCCAAACATGTGCAACCACGTCGGTCTGTTCAGCGGTATACGGTTCATTTGTGCCATGCCGACGCGCTGTTTAAGTATTCCCGAGCCAAACATGAACGGTGTGTCCGAATCGAACAACTCAAAGGTCAGTCGGCGGCGGCGCCTGCAGCAGGAGGTCAGTCATCCCACGGTTTCATTCGTTTTGCATGTATTACAGACCTCTGCCCATCCATGTGGTGAAGTTTGTTCGATCCGTTCTATATTGTGCTTATATGGGGCGTACCGGTCTTTGCAAACTTCAACCGCCATGCATTCCCACTCCACTTCTCTTTGGCGGTTATTCTGGACTGTTGTTGTCCAAGACGACTTTTTGCCCTTGAGGTTGCCAGAATTGATCACCACGAAAGGGTCACAGTCGTTCCACTGCAGGGCATCGTAGTCTGCATCTGTCTTGGGCAGAAAGTCAGCATACAAGTGCAGGTACAGGGTCTAGAGCCACAGAAATGCCACAACAGAAGCAGAAGAAGTCGCGAGCTATCCAGAACATGAAAACATCAAACAACCGTCTGTGTTAATGACGAAGTCCCATGGTAGAGACTGAATAGCTTCAAAATCCAATGCGCAAAGCAAATCACCATCGAATGAGGACCCAAAGAGCAAAACTTCGTAATCCCAAAGCGGTCTAGTTTTAAAGTGCCTTTAGAGGTTGGCATCTCACCAAGTTGTCCTTGGAAGCGTCACCAGGCTCCGTAGGCTCTCCCTGTTTCGTGTCACCCGCAGGAGCCGACGCTGCTTTTATTGCCGACCCAAGTGACCTATGCGCACAACCAGTCAGGTTAGCAAAAGCAGTAAAACGGCCGATCCTAAGGGGCCCTCATACGGACGTATTTATACCAGTGGTCTAACCGACGGAAGCCTGGAAAAATAAGCTCTTCACACGTGGTGGGGGAAGGGGTGATGTTATTTACACTGGTGGAGGGAATCGCAGTATGTTGACTTTTCGTAGCGGCTTCTCTCCCTCCGCAAAAATATCAATGTGCATCAGCAGCTGAGTAGAAACCCGCAAACACATCAAAGTACTGGTTGCAACCCCATTCAGCAACTGCAGAGAGACGGCTTGCGTCTGCAGGGGAAACAGGGAGGAGCCTATTGTGAGTATGTGGTACCTCTCCGCTCTTAACTCCTGTTTTGCTCGTAAGGATGCATCGACCAGCCCATGCACAGAGGCGGCGCTCGTTGCAGAATTCTCGGATTTCGTCTAGGGGCAACTGCCAGGAGGCGAAAGTTCGGAACCCTTTCTGAGCGCAAGAAGGAAAAAGGTTGGAGCTGCGTTTCACCTGTCCCCCAATCAACCCAAGGAGGGAGAAGATCAAGCAGCACAAGCTATTGCACTGGTTCTGCTGGCAACAAAAGCGAGTGCGCAAACCTGTGTGGAATTCCCCCGGCTTCGTCGTCTCCCTTTTTTCAATCCTGAGGATATAGTTGGCAGTAAAAGCTGCAGCAGGCAGGTGAACGCTCTGAGCCTCAATTCGTAGCCAGATCACTGCGCTCAGAATTAGTGCCAGTGGCAGACAGCTGCAAGCCCGTATACTTACGGCCGATATTCGTGTGTACAGTGGATGTGTCTTCATTATCTTGATTGCTCTTCTCGTCTCCAGGCTGGCGGCCTGCCTTTGATTCGAAATGCACTTTGGAAGGGAATTGACAAAGTTGTTCCTTTGATTTTGCCACTTCTGGGCACTCTTGGAAAGATTCTCCTTTGGCGGATTCTGCTTTGTCCGTGGATGCTGGACTGGGGCTCTGGTCTGTCTTGGTGATTGCACTCAAGTACTCCTTGCGGACCACGTCTAATTCATCCTCCTGGACACAGGTAAAGAGCCTGAGTGAGCTTCTAGCAACAACGCCCCCTAACATGCGCGTATAGGCTGTTGTACGGGCTACTGAGGTCTGCCAATCAGTGGTCAAATGCGTTGCCGCCTTGCTGCAGCAAGTTACAGTGCTGAAGACAAGAGACTGACAGTCGCATCTCGAAGCATCCAGTCAACCACGATACGGAGCTGGACCAAATCCTCTACTGTGACATCCTTCAAGTGGAAGTCTGTTTGCCAACCCTGCAGGTAGAAAATACAAATCAAACCCCTCGAGCACTGCACACAGGCATATAGAGCTGCTTGTGGAACACGTGGAAAGGTAAGTAGTGGAAAAGGGCGTGTAAGCATTCAGCGTCTATATGCAGCAGTATACTTGCACATTTTAGTTGCAAAGGGCAAGCAGGTCTTGTGCGCATCTTACCACACCCGGAGGCCCGTACAAATAACGCAAGCCGTCGGGTATGCCGGGCTGGCTCACAACCTTCTGGTTGCCAACAGTTAGCCGGATAGCAGCCATTTTGCCCTCTGAAATGGACGGGTGATCCGTCTGCGACAAGTGACACACACAGATGTTGCATACAAAAGGCAACGGCTACCAGTAGACGCCCTGCTCAAGCAGGTCCCTTTCAACTCTTCCTTTAACACGAAGGCAACTTCATAATTACTCCCACACGTATTTCGTTGACTGTCTTCAAATGCCAGCAAGCTTGTCATTCACCACTGATACACTAACGCGTGGCAAATACATGACGGATTTTCGGCTCTTGGGTTGTGCCTCAACATTCATCATGAGATTACCGCCTACCTGGAGGCAGCAGCATCTGACAGTCATATTCTGCGGGTGTTGTTTGCCGCCAGAGTCATCGCTGAGGCGCCTCGCAAGCTCCACAAGGTCGGGTTGGTCTTCCAGCCTATCCACTACATGGTAAAAAACAGTAATTCGGCTGTTAGGGGGCTTAGAAAAGAACGGAGCTGGAACAGAGACTAGAGGAAGGGTTTCCTTCTTGAGCTTCGCTGGACTCCTCATTATCTTTAGTTGGCACGACCCCAAGAAGTCCCCTTGCATCCCCATATCTTGGTCATAGACGTTGATGTGCAACGTTCCATTTTCCTAATCAGTAAGCAAACCATGCATTCGCATCCCACATTAATACGCCTCCTTCGCCACCAGTGTTTCCTTAGCGTGACACTGTACACATTTCAGTCCCCCTTAACTGACCTTGATTTCCGTTTCAAACGAGTACTCCCATACAGGGTTCAGGGTGTTCATCTGGGGCGGTGAGCAGAAGGAGTGCCCCTCATAGCGAATGCTCACGTAAGGGTCAGAAGCCCCCGTTACGTCGCCTACGGCAGGAACAAAAGCGGCACTTAACAAATTGGTTGAGATGCTGTATTGGAGCAAAACCGTGTGCGGTTCATGCACCTGCAGAGAGCATCATGACATGCGCTCCTGCCTAGTTCTTGGTGACCTGATATACTCCCCACCTGCTGCCAGGTCATTTCCGCAAAGAACACACATACGAAGGAAGAGCGGCCCTTGCTTTGGTGGAGGTGCATTAACAAACTTTTCTTCTGGCTCTGATTCCTTCGTTCCGCAGTTGAAAAGTGTAGGCATTTCAAGGCCACGAGATGGTTGCCGCGGCCCACTGCCACCTAAAGTGGCCGCTAAAAGCAACGACGTTAAGTCCGCCATTCTCGCCTGGCTCTGCAATCAGAGTTGATGAGGTGTTGCTGCCATAATGTTCCTACTTGTTGTGGAGAAGAGATGCAACGCAAGGGTCCTGTCTTCTTCACAAAGGATGCGCTCCTTTAATACCTTGTGTTTCATTACCTCGAGCCATTCAGTATGGCTGCAGCTTGTGAAAGCTCTAATTGTCAGACAAGTATTCGTGGGCTTTCCCTGCAAAGGGCATGTCGATCCTCCAAGCGGATAGACAACCAGCACCCTACACCATCAATGTGCAGTAGTAACCTTGTCTGATAGCAAAGCTTCCGAGTTGATATGTTTTGAAGGCCAGAAATAGTACCTGTTGCTAGAAACCTGAAGAGCCTTCGTCATGTAGAACCTCACTGGACGTGATTGTGGCCAGGTGGTCCACTGGTTATGAACCGACGGGTATTACTTCTCCTTTTCCTTAGATAAATAAGGAACAAAGAAGTAAACCTTAAACACTGAGCGCGGGAACCGAGGATAGAACGCGATGAGATGTGTGGAGCCTGTGACCTGAATGGTGACGTGACGGTTGGCTGATAGTTCTTCCTGCCGATTGCTCTCGTGTACGAATGTGTTGCTGACAATGCTTCATCACTTTACCGTGGAATATCCATAGTTTTACATGTACTTTTTGATTTGCGTAGGCTCTTTGAAATTCCTGCATCTTTCACCCACGTTGTTCTGGGGCCCCATTGACACTGCTGCGCTGGGCTCCGTGAAGAGACGTTCTTGCACTCCTGGAGCCGCATATGAACTGCAAGCTATTTGCGTGTCTTTCATGCAATTTGAAACCCCTGAAATGCATTGTAATGAACTACAATAGTTGGACTGAGTGCGGCTAAGTACAGTGGACTAACGGCAGTGGACCGGTCCCAACATTTCTCCGAAGACTCGGCTGAAATAGAAGTGAATCCTTCTTGACCACCTGCATTTGCTTCATCCATGTAACACTGCTATCTTTGTTCTGACCATTATGCCTAGTGCGTGAGGAAGAGCCGGCAAGTAAAGGCTGATGGAGGATATCAGAAGTCCTTCAACTGTTGCGCGAGCTTAACAGGATATTAGCAGGGGATCGAATGATGCGCTTAAGGAAGCACAACATTCCACATGCATCATATTATTTTGCTTGAATGGTCCAAACTATTCAGCTGGAGATACAAGCCAGGAACAGCTAAAACCGTCTGAATCACCTAATAAAATGAGTTCGCTGCAGAGCAGCTGCACTGTTACTATCTTAGGTTAAACCGTAGTCTAAGGCGTGAGTATTTTACTTTCTCGCAGTGCAGGTTGTAGTTCTACGCTGAGCAGGATTAGTGAAGCAGCTCAGCAGAACCCTGACGGGCACAGCGCGACCACTGGTGGCCTCATCCTCAACAGGACCAACAGTCACAGTTGCACGATTGTCCCTACGGCAGCGAGTAACTGCATTGGACTTAACGCACTCTGCTACGGGCGTTGTACCTTCTCATCGTGCAAGTGACCTCTAAATTCCTGCCCAGCGTGCATTTTCCAAACGGCATTTTTGTTCCGCGCGTTTGATGCGTTTGTTAGCTGCACTCCCAGGAGAACACTGTGCACATTTTAGGGCAGAAAGGGCATAACCTACTCACAGTGGACAACTATTCAAATACTTTCGGTCAAAAGTGATTTGTACTATATTGATCTGGTGTCATGAATGTCAGCAACTCCGAAGTTCGTCAGGTTTAGGTATTAGGTATTCGGTGCTGCCTCTAGCAAACGTTCGTTATTTGCAGTAGAAGTGGCATCCAGAACAGTGAGTATGTCTGGATATGGAACCGTACTTAGGGTTTTCATCCAGTTGTAATATACAGCCCTCATGCGATATGACGGGTGAGGGACTATTTTTAACTTCTAAACCATTATTGAGGTGTGGTGCGCTTTTCGTCTTTAATTGCGTCGCTTGGTCACATGGTGCTTGAAAGACAGAAGTATTTGCATAGTTTTTAGTATAGATGGTAACGATGAACAGAATATGATTCAACCACTCTGATCAGTAAAATGCTTAACAGATCGCATCTATGGTTGAAGGAGATGCAGCGAAAAACCCCTAGATCCGGTATCTCAGTGCGCCTTCCCGCATACAATGTTTGGAGATGCAGTTCGTACACCGCCAGCTGCGGAGTGTACCGACAGCGCATGCAATTGAAAGCCGTTGTAGCTGTTCAGATTCATTATTTCTGATCCCTCCGAGATTGCTTGTTATTTGTCACTTGACTCCTGGCCCCTCCCATTCGTCTTCATCTCTCAAAGTTCGAGAAAATGCACTTGTGGATGCAGGCACGGATGGCATTTGACGGCCACATGGCCATGCGCGGCAAACTGCAAGGCCACCTGCAGACAGCGTTGCAGGTCAATTTCAGTTGTCCCCTCTTGCAGAAGTAGCGAAATCTCATTCAGAATTTCAGGTGGCATTTTACTTGTCATTGTGCGGAGCAGCCGCATGCTTTGCCTCAGCTGCGCTCGCAACCTATTGCCCCGAATGTATCAGTAAGGCAATGAAGTGACGACGCTTTCAATGCATCTGGCTCAGTCCATCCTTCAGACTTCGCAAAATTGATGGGAAGCCTTCTCACTGCGGTATGCAAAATGCGCATGGTCCGCTGAAACTCCAAAAAAATGTCAGTTCAGACCGGAGTCTGCGCCGGACTCATGGCATATGCCAGAAATGAAGGAGCTAGCACGGAGAGTAAAATTATCATGCATCCTTGGTGAGTACGAACCCCGCAAAATTTATTGGCTACTGAACATTGGGCTTTTATGCAGGTCCATTAAGGAGCTGGTAGAGGTACGCTGGCTACCGAAAACAGCCGAATTCCCCGTGTATACGCCAACGAAAAACAGGTTTCTCTGACTTCCGGAACTGTGACGATTGGGTAAGGCCAATAACAATATATGATCCCTCTATGGAACTGACAAGGTTCTTCAGAGTTATTGATATCTTGCTTGTAAGTTGCTGAAGGACACTCCCGCCCGCAACTACGTGGCATGACGTCTGTGCAGGCCTACACCTACCACGTGTTACTCTTACTCGATGCTGCCGCTGCATGCTCTGGAGCAATACTTCTAGCGGAGTCTGTGGTATGAACAATAATGCGAACCAGAGTGACAAGTCATGATTCAGCCCAATGCCAGGTGTGCTTGAAGAGTGACTCGATACTCTTTTGGACACTTTCTGCAGCATGCAGTGGTGAGTTATGAGCCCACCTCGAACAGGGGAGCTAGTAAAAATAAACAGTTTGCAGTTGTACTCATTGGAATCGCCGCATTCCTCGTGATGATTTTCGCGAACATGCCATACAGTAAGAATTGGCCCAACCTACGCCACGTCAACTGGCAGCGATATTGAAAACATCACGGCAGGTGTCATGGAGTACACAAAGGTTTACGCTGACAACTTCGGGGGAGCAATTGCTTCTGCTGGAAAACACATCAAGGCAAAAGTACAAGGCGCGCAGCGTACCTAAGCCACAGCAAGTTGGCCAGGGGTGACCAGGCACGTTTGGCTGTAAAATGCCATCGGGTGCTGACCGCTCACTGTTATTTTGAAGTCGAATGTTTTGTTTCTTCCTCACACAAATCTGGCATGCGACTTTCCTGTCGCTCAAAAACGTTGTCGATCTCTGCAGGATCTAGAAACTTCCCTGAATTAGTCTTAGACGGGTTTGGTTTGGGCTGAGTTTGAGAGAATGCTTTGCCTTGAATAGGTGCTCCAGTTGCAGGGTCTGCGAAGGGGGCCTCCGGAGGTCTGTTGGGAACAGGATCAATAACAACAATGAGCGTCTGTAAGAGCCAGCTCCGGGAACCAGTGGACTAGCCGAAGTAGACCCACCTGCTTGACGGAGGGACGACAACGACCTCTGGGTTATTTTTCGAATGATCCTTTCCAGACTCCATCGTACTACACACGCAGTTGCAAGCAGATTGGAACGTGGTGGATCGCTTGCCCGGATGCTTCCAGGCAGTTGAGCGGCGAGCCAACTTACAGGAAGATGACTAAACGCACACACCGGGAAAGTCAAATAATACCAAACAAGCACACAAACACACTTCAATATGCTTTACATGGGAATACTGAAAACTAATGCACATTCAAGCAACTGCAGATAACCACTTCCTCGCTCTTGAACGGCTTCCTCTGCCCGATTGCATGCATTGATGGAGCTGCCGCATAGAGGAAGAACACACAGGCAACTGGCACTACCGGTACAACAAAAGTATATTTTAACTCTAAATTACTAAGCCTTTTTTGGGCATTTGAAATACTAGGTTGTTTTCCTCTTCCAACGTTTGTCCAAAATGCCGACGGGAAGCCAGGTAAGGAACTGGTTCCCCACTGACGAAAGGAACATCGGCGAGCTCCGTATAGGATATTGTAGATCAAGATTAAGTATTTCAAACTAATTCATGCATAAGCCACTACAATCCACCAGGGGATCCAACATTTTCCGGGTGCTCGGTGTGTGGATTTTTGAAATTCTGTACCGACGAACTCTAGATCGCATCAGAGCCCCAATCGCATGCGTGTAGAGGCACCGCTGTCCCGAAGTACACGGGAGTATACTGAAGGAGAACTTCCGCAGTATTATTAGCTTTATTGCTTTGGGTTACACTCGATATCTGATGCTGCCACCGGTGGTGGGGGAAGCGGCATTGAGGGACTGCCTTGTCTTTCGTATGCATGTAGCATGCGGCTAACCTATTCTGAAAAAGTGTTGTTGGTAAAGTTGATGAAACGGTTAAATTGTATTTAATAATTGGCAGGTGGGCACGCGTACGGCGACAACCGCCTTCCTACAGGGAATCAAATGGAGCACAGGAAGACTGCTGTTTTTGTTTGATAACGTTGCAGGGAGGCAAGAAGAAGCCTTTGAAGGCACCCAAAAAGGACTCGATTGAGTTTGAAGAAGATAAGGACTTCAAGCAGAAGCAAGCCCAAATAAAGAAGTGCGTCGAGTGTCATGTCGTCGTGTATTCGTAGCAGTTTAGTCCCTTCTTGTTTGGCCGGTGTTATTCAGTTGTAAGTTGCCATGTGGTTCTGGATGTTTCAGGGAGGAGGAAGCTGCTAGGAAGGCTTTGTTGGCTAAGGCAGCGGCTAAGAAGAAGTGATGAAAAGGGAGTAACAAGGGCGTTGTCTGCAAATGCTTTTTTGATTGACTTTTGAGTTTTGGAAACAACCTTCAGGCGACTTTCTTTTGCTGGACTTGTCCTGCCCGGCTGTGACAGCTGACGCATTTGAAAACAGTGTACAGCTTAGGCATATCACCAGGAATCAGTATGTTTATGAGCGTGCACTATCTTGTTTGGCGAGCCAGGGAGCACTATATCACCGTCTTAGTAGTTGCCGCCACTATGCGAGGGCCAACGCAGGGGTAGAGCTGGAGAGTTAGGCAGGGAGAGTTTAACGCCCACAAGCGGTGACCTGCGTTTTCTTTAATCACCAGATAACTTTTGGCAAACCCCGTGGAATTGGCGAATGCTACTTGAGCCTTTGATGCGAAGGGGTTTGTGTCAGACCCGACACCTTTGAATACAATGTACTAAACATAGGACGAGGAATCAGTATATTTATACGAGCACGTGCGGACACGCAAACTGAAGTAGTAATGCTAGTACTCACAATAACAAGAGATAGTTTGGGCTCGCAGTGAATTCTCTGCAACGATTGGAATTATCCGGCTACTCTTCCTCAGCAGCTGTACGGGGATACTTCTCTGTATAGCACATAGCGTTCATTTCTTCATGTGCAATATACGGCAAGCATAGAACATAGTAAGTGAAGCTACAACACGACACAACATACCCATTACCCACTTAGACATCTAAGCTACGAAATATAGACTAGGTATGCTGGTTCGTTAGGGCAGCCGGCAAGCACAACGCGGAAGCAAACTGTCTTAAAATAATGTACCTAGCTAAATATCCTGCAGACTATCATCAACTGCATCATCAGCTTCAACAGCTTCATATGCTTTCAGTTCCTATACATATACATTGTATATGTTCAAGTAAATCACCGCAACTGATTTCCAGTCGATGTGGGGGCCTTATGTATATTTGCCGCTCCCGTTAAAAAGAGCACAGCAAGAAACATAAATCTTGGGAGTCTGTTTCCTCCCTTCACGAGGCATCGTATCAACAGTGCGTTCGTGCTATAACTGTGTACCTACGAGAAGTACCCGCCCCGCAACATCGTTTGCAGTGAAACTCTCGCATTGGGAGACTAGATAAAAGCCGAGCAAAATGGATGCAAATGATGTGTTGTTTGTTCGGTTGGGGGGAGAAAACTTTGAGTGGAGGTAATAAACGGAAGGTGTGCCACGGCAAAGAAGAGGCACCGCGGTGTGGAATAATTAAGATGCATTCATTTGAACTGCAGCTATTCTTCGTACGCTGGCTAGCAGATATTGTTGCATCAATCAAAGAAAACGAAAACACCCGACCAATCCAACCACAACTTCTCCCCCATCCGAAACCCCGCCGAATCTTCGGAAGACAGAAGAGGGATGGAAATTAAAGGAGGGCTCTCTCATTGGTTGGTCAGTTGGTGGGCGTTTGCTTGTTTGCTTCCTCGGCGCTACGAGATACAGCGAAAAATAAACGATGACCTCGCTCAGTCTGAAAATAATATGCGCTGCTGCTCTGTCTCACTGCGTGATGATTGCCGTCGTTGAAATCCAGCAGGATGCACCAACCAACCAATTCAAACAAACAAACAAGAACAGGCCCTCGTCGTGACTTTCGCCTGCGGAGCTGAAAATGCATTCACCCTATCCAACTTGCCCACTAACGGCGAGCTCTTGGGGTGGGCTTGAAACAGAATCCAGCTCCTTCACGACTGCTACCATTGATTGAATGAGAAAACAGGTCGACTTTGGCCTGTTTCGCCTTCGCATCCTTCGTGTTAAGAATTTGGTTATGTATCTCCTCGTTGGAAGAAAACAGACATTCAAATTTACTGAATGTCGCCGCTGTCGGCCCAGTAGTCGTCTTCGTCAGTGATGTCGATAACTGTATCGGCTTCAGGTGTCTCGGCAGTTGCTGCTCCGGTATCTTCTCCTTCGAACTCGACCTGTTCTGCCTCCTGTGCACCAGAGCCACCTCCGCCGCTAGTGAAGGCTGCAACACCACCACCTACAGCAGCTATGAGCAACACACCACCAACACCTCCTGCCACTGCAGCTGTTGGGAAGCCGCCGCCTTCTTCCTTCTTCTCCTCCTCCTCCTCTTCGGGTTCTGGGCGTTCGTGACCCTCTTCTGGTTTTGGCTGGACGGCAGGAGTTTCGGGGACAGCCTCAGACTCCTGCTTGTCCTCTTCTTCGGTACCTTCAACAGGCTGTTCAGGTGTCTCCTCAGGCTTCTCCTCAGGCTTCTCCTCAGGCTCGGTAACCTCTTCCTCAGGCAGCTCCTCCTCAGGCTTCTCAGGCTCACCCTCCTCAGGCTCAGTTACACTCTCCTCAGGAAGCTCTTCTTCTGGGGGCTGCACTTCGCCTTCTCCAGTTTGCTCGCCTTCACCGCCTGTCACTTCCTCGCCACCTGCCTCACCAGTTTCGCCTTCGCCTGTCTCGGTCTCTCCCTCTTCTTCGCCTGGGGCTGGAATGGGGTGCAATTCGGTGTCGAAGCAGCTCTCTACTTCTGTGCACTGGCAGGCTGCAGACTCAACGCAGTCAATGCGTTGGCGACTACGCATGCCCTCCTTTGGAACGCCGCATTCAGTCCACTCGCCGAATGGCGGACAATCCTCACCTAAACACAAACAAAAACAAAGAAAGAACCCTGTCAATGCCAAACTTATGTAACCCCCAACAACCCCTTCTTTCGTGTTATTGTCTCCCCGCTCTCTCCATTCCTCTATACCCTTGCTTGTCAGCGACAACAAGTCGATATTCTAAGCCGGACAGCATCATCATAAAAGCTTACTGCCGCAAGTGGCGACCTCGATGACGTCGGGGCATTTCTGGAGACTGCGCTGATGCAAGCCCTCAGCGTTGCATTCGGACCATTCGCCGAAATCGCCGCCTGGAGGAGAGAACAAGCATCACAATGACAAATGTAACTACAGACAGACCATCCACCCTAAACCCTAACCACTATGTGCATACTCTTTATACTAGTGTAGGGTTGATGAGTACACTGTGGCTGTACGTAATTCAAAGTCGTTCGCAGTTATACTTACAAGTTGTGGCGACGTCTACACTGCATGTTCTGTATTCTTGGCGTGTCTGAACAACACCGTTGTTGCGGATGGTGCAAGTTCTCCGCTCCTTCTTGTTCGCGCATTCACTCCAAGGTGTGCAGACAAAGGTGTCGTTTGCCGGCTTGCTGCACTCCTCGTACTCCGTCACGCCGCAAGCGGTGTCCTCACGAACACGCACATTGTCCTGTGAGCCCAGGTGGATGTTGCATTCGCTCCATGGACCCCATTGACCGCATTGTTTTCCTTCTTCTGAAGGGAAACAAAACCACAAACACAGCGCCATAAGCAACAACACAACCGCTCGTCAGCCGCAATGCTTGCCACACTGTATATATATATATATATATATATATATATATATAT